>CABHPQ010000455.1:22612-39130 GCA_902168405.1 Peromyscus aztecus
ATTCAAGGCCAACCTCATCTTCACAAGTGAGTTGAAAGCCAACCTGAACTACATGAGGTCCTGTTTTGTTTTTATTTTTGTTTTTAAAGGTTTCAAATGCTGGGGTCAAACATGGTGACACATACCTAGAATCTCCCAGGACTTAGGAGGATAAGGCAGGAGGATTAAAGTTTGAGGTCATCCTCAACTACATAGCAAATCCTGGCCTAAAAGAAAAAACATAAAAAAGGAAGAAAGTGGAGGAGGCAAGTGGGTTGTATAGGACGAGGAGTGTAGCTTGGTGGTACCTTATGCTTCCTGGGCTCGAGGCCCAGCACCAAAAAACAACTTTGAGTTTAGAAGCATTTCAGTTTGGGTGGTGAGAAATGCTCAACCAGTAAAAACCATGCAGGATTCCCAAGCCCCAGAAATACCCAAATCAGGAACACTTCTGGTCCCAAACATTTTGTATCAGGGATGCTCAACCTATGTGCTTGGGAAGGTGGTGGTGTGCACAAACACGAACTTGGACATCTGAGGAAGTCTAGCTTAAAGCCCCGATTCCTTTCCCACCTCTTTCCTCTAGAATGTAGCACAGTCAGATGGACAGTGACTCCCCAAACAGGACGATCAAATCCTCTGCATCCAGCAGTGAGTGTGACCATTACTTATTTTGTTTTATTTAACCACAGGGTATCTCTGTGTAGTCCCAGCTGTCCCAAAACTTGATATATAGACCACACTGGCTTCGAACTCACAGAGAGCCTCCAGCCTCTGCCTCCCAAGTCCTGGGATTAGAGGTGTGAGTCACCACACCCAGCTGTGATCATTATTTCTAAAAAGGGATGCTTGCAAACAATGAAGCTAGGGTCTGGAGATAGGTCTTTCCGGTTTAGGGTGCCTCCACAGTGTCCTTCCCAGAGAACAGGAGGGAGTAATTTAACAGATCTAGCCAAAGGCATGTGGAGACAAGCGGAGATTGGCCTCTACAGCCAACCCTGAGAAAACCTCTAGCCACATCAAGTTCAAAGAGGCAGGCTGCAGCTTTCACTGGAACCTTCAGAGTGAAATAATGTGGCCATTATTTCATACTTCAGATCTCCCAAATTGTGAGAAATTGAAATCCAACTGGCATAAGTCACTGAATTTTCAATTATTTGTTATGGATCCCGATGAAATGAATTTAAACTGAAATCAACAGTCATTCATGTTTTAAGTATAACCTTAAAAAAAAATCTTTAACTGTACAAATAGCCTGTATAACTTATTCTAAACCCACTCAGCTTTGGTTTGAAAACCCCAGATTTGAACATCTATGTTCAGAATACTGAGTAATTTTAAGAACACACAGCCTGAAAAAAAATATATCTATGAAGCAGGGAAGTTCCTTAGCTACGTTGTTCTCAAGGAAAAAAAAAAAAAAAAAGCCTCGCATGAGGAACAGTTTTCGAGGACTTAAATAACATGCTGTGGGGATTAGGATTATTTGTGCTAACCCGATAGTATTCTAAATGGTGTTTTTTAAAAAATGTGCACTAAGCATGAAAGAAAGAACGGGAGACGGAACTAAACAGGAGGAGCTTCGATTTCCCCCACGTTCGGAATTGCAGCCCGCCATCTGTGAGAGGGCCTCAAATTCCATCCTGCAGTTTTGAGTATAAACACTTTTATTTTGAGCCATTTCCCTCTCTCACGCTAATGGGAAGTTTTTCAAGCCATCTTGAGCTGAAACAGAATCTAAGTGGTGAAGAAGCCCCTGCTAAACACAGTGCCTGATCCTCTCCGCAGCCTCATTCTGAATCACTCTCAGAACATTCTGCAGTAATCGGCCACTTCCAAATGAGGAAGCCCTGCCACAGTTTCCACAGATGTTGGGGTAAAGGACCCTGGACTTACACAGCGGAGTCGGAAGGACACTGTGAACCCAGTGGTCTAAGTCAAACAGCAGGGAGCCTCGGGGCCCAGAGAACCTGAGTTTGAGTTCTGGCCACATCATTCAACACTGTGACACCAGCAAGGTACATAGTCCAGTAGTAGAACACTTGCCTGGCATTTGCAAAGCCCTGAAGTCCATCCCCAGCATTGCAAAAAAAATACTCTGAAATTATTTTTAAGGGGTCAGAGAGGCTCAATGGCTAAGAACACTTGCTATTACTGTAGAGAATCCAGGTTTGAGTCCCAGCTCCCACACTGAGAAGTTCACGACCACCTGTAACTCTAGTTTCAAGGGATCTGATGTCCTCTTTGGGTCTCTATAGACACCTTCACGCATGGAGTATGCTCACACATAAGTAGGCACACATATGTAGACATAAATACAAATTTTTAAGAGGGTTTTAAATCCTATGTTTGAGACCAGGCGTTCTGCTACATATTTATCTGCAACCCCGACACTTGGGAAGCTGAGGCAGGGAGAGTGTCACTAAAGTAAGGGCCAGCACACACAGTGAGTTCCACTCGAGATCCAAGACCCTATGCCCAAAAACAAAAGAAAAAGTTGAGGGTCAGCTGGATGTGTATCAAATGCTAATAATCCCAGAGGAGGCAGAGGAGCAAAAGTCAAGGTCAATCTCTGCTATAAAAGACCATAGCTTTAAAAAAAAATTTTTAAACTTTAAAAATAAGATAATTGTATTTTTATTGTATGCAACACAATGTTTTGATATATGGCTATATTATGGAATGATAAATCAGATTATTTAACATGTGCATTTCCTCACATTTGTCTTCTGTGGGGAGAACATTGCCTTACCAATTTTGAAACATGAAACATACATGGTTCATAATAGATTTGGGAGGTTGAGACGAGGTCTCTGTACAGCCAGGGCTGGCCTTGAATTCCTTATTCTTCTGCCTCGGCTCCAAACTGTTGGGATTATAAGTGTGTGGCACCGTGCCGGGTTCTAAAATACATCTTTGCGATTATTGTTTGTATGTGCATATGAAGCATGTGTGCGTCAGGGTGTGCCTGCATCACGGAGAGGAGAGGACAACCTTTGGGAGTCGGTTCTGGCTCTCGCCGGCCGCTGTGGGATCGTCAGACTCGCACAGCAAGCTACAGCTATTTTTACTTGATTGGTCAACCCACCTGCTCCATATCTTTGGAAGATCTTCCTCTTTCTGGCTGAATTTTTGTGTCCTTTGACAGAACAGCATTCCTACTGTTCTATTTCCCGATTCTATAATTAACATTTTTTACACTCCACAGTCAAGTGGTGCCAGGAGATGCTTTCCTGTGCCTGGCTTATTTAATTTATTAGACTGTACTCTGGGTTCACCCATGTTATTGTAAAAGGATGAATAGTATTCCGTTCTGGCATATACACATTTCCTTTAGCCAGTCATCAGCTGATAGATGGTGGGTTCCTCCCATGCCACCGTTACTGTGAACAGAGCTGCGGTGAACACAGGATGCCTCTCCGTCACACTGACTTCACACGCTCTGTACGCTAGCCAGTGCTAGCTCTGGAAGCTCATATGTTTTTAATTTTTGAGAAACCCCACACTGATTCCCATCCAGGCAAGTACTCAGCCTCTTTGAGTCTTAGCGTCCTCATTTCAAAGATGAGAACAACAATCTTGCCGGCTGCTAAATCCACATTGCGGTCAGCTCTCAGTCATGGCTTCTATGGCTTATCCATGTGCTTAGCCACTTTCCCCATTTGCTGTCAAAATCAGCACCCCCTAAGCTGGGGGTAGTAGGACACAAATGCAGGCCCAGTGTTGGGGGGACTAACAAAGGGGGACTGCAACTTTGAGGCCAGCCAAGGCTACAGGTAAGACTGTCTCAACAACAACAACAAAAAAAAAAGGGAAGCGTTCTCTGTTCTTTTTTTCTCCCTCCTCCTTGAACTCCTTCTCCCCGGAGCAGCTGCCCGCTTCCAATGTGAGCCTTGGGGCCAAGTGTTTGATGTTTGGCCCTTAAATCTCATCACTCTCTTATGACCCTTCTTCATCAGCTTCCTGCCGAAGACCCCAAAAATCCAAGTCCAGCTCTCTTTCTCTCTCGGATGCTGAAATGTAGCTTTTCTTTTTTGGGGGTGGGGGTGGTGGTGGTGAGGAGGAGTGGGAGCTACAGTGAGGATAGAAAGTATAGGAGGTGAGCACTCTACAACGAAGCCACAGCCCCAACTCTTTATTTATTTAATTGATTTGTCTGTTTGTTTTTAAAAAGACAGGGCTCTGCTATTTAGCCTTGGCTCACCTTGAATTCTCCTGGTAGTCCAGCCTGATTTCAAACATGAAGTCCCTGTCTAGCTGAGATTGTAGCCATGCATTACCATTGGTGACCTAAATGTTGTCCTTTTCTTTTTACCACTATTTATTTAAAAAACACATTCAACTTTACCTTTAAAGATTATCACGTTGATTTGGAGATTATATAAGGTTCGGTGTATAAAATTTTGTAGGAGAAAGTCAAGCAAACCCTGGGGAAGGCAGCAGGAACTGGATGAGAGCTCTAGTGACCGATCTATTCTCTTTTTTCGCCACAGCATCTGAGTGGGGATCCAGAGAGAGCCCATCCTCAACGCATCTGGCAAACACACACTCAAGTACCTAGGACAGACTTGTAAAGTACTTGCCAGACACAGGAGTGAGAGCAACATGCTTTTCTTTACCTGCTGGCTGGGGCTGTCAGCAGCCAAGCTCTCTGGGCGAGCAGGTGAGCAAACTGCTGTCAGTCAGCAAGTTCACGGGTACCTGCTGTGTGTGGGCAAACAGCTCTGGCTACTGGGGCTGACCAGTTGAGGGTCAAGCTCAAACCCAATGCCCACCTGCGGCCCCAATGCCGGGAAAGGCCTGGAAAGTTACTACACCAAGGGCCAAAGGGACTGGTACCAATCCCGAGCTAGTGGCAGTCCCATCAGCTCCAAGTGCAAAACACTCTTGGAGACAAATTGGCAGAGTCCTTAGACAGAAGGAGACCAAATTACTGACTCAGGGAAACCAGACCCTCTCTGGAGGAGGGGCTGAGTCTTTAGAGCGATGACTGGAACATTCTTGGGTGGGGCATTTCACTGAAAAGCAAACAGCTTGGCACTTCATCTCCATCCAAAACAAGTCTCCCTTCACGCAGCCCAGCCATGGCAGCCACCTTTGGTCTGACCACACCTGAAGGCTCTTCCTGAGGCACTAGCCTTTACAGTAGCCATGTGAGCTCACCCTTGTTTTTCCCAACTCCTAGTCTATCCTAACTTCTGCTCCATCCTCACCCAGGCCTTCATGCTGCCCCCTACCTCAGTCTACTCAGGAGTTGCCTTCCCTAGGCAAATCTACCTCAGGCCCTGTCTAGTGGTGACCCCAGTCTCCACCCTGAAGAGATATATATGGCCAACCGCCAAGGAGCCAGGGGAACTAGCAGTGCAGAGAACCAGCTTTAGGATCAAAGACTAAAATCTTATTTCTACCATGTGCAGTTGCATCGACAAGCAGGGCTACCACCTGAATTACTATGGGCACTCTCCTGTGTTTTCATATCCTGGCAGCAAGATAATAGCATCCAAGGACTGCACCCTGCCAGACCACTCCCTCCTCTCATGTGCAACTACCAGAAAAAGAGATTGATCCTGAATTCAACTCCTGCGGGAAAGGGTACAGCCAAAGTCTCCTGGGACCAGACAGTTCCCAACCCTGCTTCTAGACAGCTGGCACCTAGGCTTAGAGAACCAGACAACTGTGCCTAGGATGTTTACTCCCCTGGGCAAAGGTACTCATCTTCTACAGAATGAATAATCCTAGAGAGGAACCCTCTACCATGACTTAACCCCATGGTGAGTGCAGCTTAAGACCAACCAACCACAGATATGGAGAGAACCAAGCACACCTGTGTGCACACAAGATTTTGAACACTAATAGGAAAACAGAATGCAAAGCACCTCATTGATGTTTGCATATTTATTAGACGTTGTAAGAGGATCTTGAAATATTTGATTAAAGAAAATATATTAAAATTAATTCCATTATCATTTCAGTGAAGTGATTTTTATAAGAATCTAATTATATGTTCTAAATATATCTAGTTGCTAATTCCTAGAACCAGAGAATATCAATTTATGTGATCAAAGGGTTAATGTTCCTTTCTATGGAGAAAGTCATGATTGTCTGTGCACCCTGGTGTTAGCATCTGAATGTTGCTGAGTGGCTGGATGTGATCTTCTATCTGCAGAGTGTGGAGTATGCTGTTGTAACTAGAAAAATTGGGTCTTCTTAGGTAGAGTATCTCTTTTTCAATGATACAATGTGTGTGTATATAATTCTTCAAAACCAAAGAGGAGGGTGCCATGTATAGCACGCCTGCTGAGTTATGCTTGTAGCTATCCTTCTCATGAGTACCCAGCAGTCACAGTGGACAGCATGATCCCACCTCCTGACTCATCCCTAAGCTGAGCTACTCAGAGGTCCCTTTGTTCAAATACACACATAGTAGCAAAAGAGGCCCAATGCCACTATGAGATGGGCATTGTCACCACCTACCTATGATCTGGACCAGAGATGTAGACGATAGCAGGATGAGGTAGGAAACAGGAGGAGGAGGGGGGGGAGGAGGGGGAGGAGAAGGATAAAACGATGACTGGAGATTCAGAGAGAGTCCTGGCAATATTTTATTACCTGGTTCTAGTCCCTTCCCTTCTGAAGGCCACTGTTTTTCACTTGGGTTCCACAAAACACATCTATATCTTCATAATCAATGTCTCTTTTTATGTTAGCCAGTTTTCTATAAGTCTGTTTTCTACTTCTATAATGAAATGCTTGAGGCTAGGTTGATTTTCGTTCGTAGTTCTGATCCAAGATTGAGTACCTATGTCTAGTTAAGGTCCTATTGTGGCAAAATGCCAAGATGATCACATGGTACATCATTGCAAGAGACAAGGAGCACACAAGGATTTGGTAGAGGCCCAAACTGGTGACCTTATCTAATTGTAATCACTTCTCAAAAGTGTCATCTTAAATACCAAAGTTGCTCTAAACTTTTCTTCTTTTTATTTTCACAGTGGGGATTTAATACTAACATGAGTATCAGGAGAGACAACTCATATTCACCATAACCAACTATTTAAACTGATTTTTCTTATATATGGTACCAAAAGAACCAACAAAGATACCTTCATGTAGTTTAGGACAAATGAGCGCAATTGCTATAAAGAATACATTGTAGGAGCCCAGCATGGTGGCACACACCTTTAAACCCAGCACTTGTGTGGCAAGCCCATGTTGGGTGCCAAATGTAGCATGAATTTTAAAAGGTCTTATTAATAAAAAACCCAGAGCCATATATTGGGGTAAAAACTGAAAGATAAAAGAAACAGAACAAGCCACAGCCAACCTCACCTCGCCAACTCCTCAGCTGATCTTATTTCCTCAAACTGAAAGCCTCTGAGTCCTCACCCAAATGGATCTCAGCTGAACTGCTGCTAAAAAGCTTCTAGTTCCTGGTCCTCATGCCTTATATACCTTTCTGCTTCCTGCCATCACTTCCTGGGATTAAAGGTGTGTGTCCTTCCCAAGCAAAGACATGAGATCTCAAGTGCTGAGATTAAAAGCGTGTGCCACCATGCCTGGTGCCTGGCTCTGTTCCCAGTGTGGCCTTGAACTCATAGAGATCCAGACAGATCTCTGCCTCCAGAGTGATAGGATTAAAGGTGTGTGTGCCACCACTGTCTGGCCTCTATGTCTAATCTAGTGGCTGTTCTGTTCTCTGATCCCCAGATAACTTTTTTGTTAGAACACAAATAAAATATCACCATACTCTTGGGATGCAGAGGCAGGCAGACCTCTGTGAGTTCAAGACCAGCCTGGTCTACACAGCAAGTTTCAGGACAGCTAGAGCTACATAGTGAGACCCTGTCTCGAAATAAACAAACAAACCAGCAAACAAATGAAAAACAAAAACAAAAACAGACTACATTGCAGGCTGGGTATGTGGTAATTCCAACACATGAAAGGTGGAAGCAGGATCAGGCGTTCAAGCAAGGTCTCATCTCTGGCTACACAGTAAGTTCAAGATCAGCCTAGGCTATAGGAGACCCTGTCTTTAAAGAAAAAAAAAAAAAAAGACCCAAAATGTTCTAGTGTCCTTTCTGTTGCTGTGATAAAACACTCTGACCAAAAGCAACTTAGGGAGGGGAGAAGATTTATTTACTTATACTTCCAGGTCACGGTTCATCACGGAGGGAAGTCAGAGCTGGAACGGAAGCAGAAACTTAAAGCAGAGATTACAAAGGAGCGCTGCTGGCTGGCTTGCTCTCTAGTTCAGCTTAACTAGCTTTCTTATTCAGCCCAGGACCACCTGCCCAGGAAACCTGCACTCCGATGTGGACTGGGCCCTCCTACACGAATGAGGACAACAAGACAATCGCTTACCGGTTGTTCCCACAGACTAACCTGGGGAAGATCATTGTGGAACTCAGACAGACGCCTTTTTCAGGTGATTCTAGGCTATGTCAGGTCGACAGTTACTGATAATAATAAAATCAAATAATAAAAATCAAACCCCAAACCGAATCCATCACCGATGACATTGCACTGGGAGACAGCTGTGCAATCCCTGTCAAAGCTGTCCCCACATTGTTCCAGCCGGTGGCCTTGATGGCTGCAGCTTTGGCACGGTCTGACATCTGCCTCTTCTCCCAAGACTGCTGTACAGAGCAGCCTGAAACAAACGTAGACAAGGCGAAAGAGCCTTTGGAAAGTAATTCCAGTCCAGTGGTAATGTATGGGGGTTTGCCTCTAAGCTCTATGAACCTCAGTTTCCTTATCTGTGGAATGGGGGTGATAAATGACCCCCACCAGGGGGGCTTGCAAGATTAGCATGTAATCATGCTTGCAGTGTGCACAGCACTTTTCCCAAGGAAAAGAATCCATGAGTTATATCAATGATAACAATAAAATGGGCAGTGAATAGTTTTGCCCTCACGTCTCTCCCTAGCTTCAGTGATCCTTTGCTTGCTACCCATGTGTGTTCTCTGGTGCCTTTGTTGAGTTCTGGACTCAAGCCCAGGCTCTGCTTGCTCTCTCATGCATGCTATTTACACCCATCCTGTGAGGCTGCAGGACTATGGGGCTGCTGGGCATTCCCTGCAGGTCCTCTCCACAGAGCTGAATCTCCAGCTCGCCTGTGGGCTTCACAAGGGGCTTGGCTCAGTGGTTCTCAACCTTCCTAAGGCTGCCACCCTTTAAAATGGTTCCCATGCTGTGGTAACCCACAACCATAAAATTATTTCGTTGCTACTCCATAACTGTCATTTTGATACTGGTATGAATTGTAATGTAAGTATCTGTGTTTGCTGATGGTCTTAGATGACCCCTGTAAAAAGGTTGCCCAACCCCAGGGGTCGCAACCCATAGGTTGAGAACCATTGGTTAGCCTTTTATGATACTGCTTCCCCTCTCAGCTGTGGAGGCTGCCAGCCCCTCTAGCTTCTTCTAGCATCTCACTACATCTTCTGGTGATTTAGCTGTTTTGAAGCTGGGTGCAGTGGTAGGTGCTTGTAATCCCAGCAGCACTGGGAGGCAGAAGAAGGAGAAGCTGGAGTTTCGGGCCAGCCGGGGTTAATTATAAGATTGCCATCTCAAACCAAGAACAAAGAAAGCCAGGTGTGGCAGCTGACTGACCTCGGGAGGACTGTCACAAATCCCAGCACAACCTGAACTATATAGTAAGTTTCAGGCTACCCTGAATTTTATCTCACAGAAGGAAAAAATTTAGAGAGAGACACCATATTCATTTTACTTTTATCACAGTATATCTTCATAATTATTTTACTTTGTTATTGTTAATTTCTTCCTGTACTTAATTAATAACTAAATGCTATCACAGGGATGTGTGTACATGAAGTCTTCCTTGAGTTTTTCATGCTTAAGCTCCAGTGTAACAAAGTGTTATTTTTTCCATCACATGGTTAGTGCTGATCAGGCTGTATAGTCTTGTATTAACACATAGGAAGACTTGCCTGTTTTCTGAGGCTTTCTTGTTAAGAAAGAGGAAGACAGGGAAGTGTGTGTGTTGGTGCTCTATGAGGTTGCAGGCATTTACCAAGAGCTAAAACACTCTGTGCATAGAGTAGGATTCCTGTTTGCACACAGAATATACAGTGCATGTATTTGTAGTTTTTTTGGATGCCCTGCCTCAAAATCTCCTGGCCTTTTTGTAAGAATGAAGTTCCAGAAAGAACCCTTTCTAGAGTCTATGTCATAATCTGTGGGCAAGGACTGAAATTCTGCATTTCAAGCATGTGAAGTTCAAGAACCCTGGCAAAACAATTGGTATATTTTTAAGTACCAGGGTTGAGGTACCACTTCACTGCACACCAGTTATGACACTTTAGATTATTTGTACTTGGCTCCTCTTTGTATTAATGCCTCAACCTACACATACAGAGTCTCATTCTCCCAGGATTATTTTGAGGGTTGATATTATGATGCTGTATTCTGTGACTTTGATAAGTGCACACATTAGTCTGACAGCTTCCTTTCAGAAGCTTTGGGACTTTCTGCATAAATTATCGCATCATCTGCAAATAAAGAATCAGATGTTTGTTTACAGCAGGTTCTCACTGTGGAGCCTCCTACCTCAGCCTTCTGAGTGTTGACATCATAGGTATTTACCTGGCTCAAAAATTAGTGGTTTTTCGTTTGTTTGTTTGTTTGTTTTTCCTAAATGTGTACCTTTTATTTCTTTCACATGCATTGACTAGTATTACCACTGAGTATTGAATAGGAGTAATCAGAGACATATTTTCCCCATCTGAAAAGAACTGTGTTCTGTCCAGTATCATCATATACCCAGCATCTTATAATATGCCTAGCCTACAGTAGACACTCAAAAGATGCTGCAAGATGAACTATAATAAAGTTAACTGATCTATCTATAAAGAGCCGGAAAAGAGTGATTTTTATTAGCACCTTGTCCATCTATTGAGTCACAAGCAAAATCATGTAATTAGCAGTGAGCTAACACATCAAAATCAGGAATAATTTCAAGTGCAAAAAGTTGTCTGGTGGAGTTTAGGAATACAGAGGTGAGCTGTGTGAAGTGCAAGTGGCATAGCATCCTTGCTCATCTAATGAGTTGATGCCATTCTAAAGAGGACAAGCAGATCAGGTCGAGATGCAGTACCAAGCCAAAGAGCCCTTGTTTGTCCTCCTTTTTCTTAAGAAGAAAGCCTCAAAAACAGGCAAGTCTTCCTATGTGTTAACACAAAACTATACAGCCGGATCAGCACTAACCATGGGATGGACAAGATAACACTTTGTTACACCGGAGATTAAACGTAAAAAAACTCAAGGAAGACTCAATTCAAACAGACATATTTTTATATCTATTAGTATATTAGAGTGTGGGGAAGCAGTAAGAGATGGTTAAAGAACTATTGTAAGTAAGTCCCACGTCAGAGAATGTAATATTTTGTGCAGAATTATACGCTGGAAACAGGGACTAATGCAGCTTTTTTTTTTTTTTTTGTCAAATACAAAACAGAAAACAAATGATCAAAGTGAGTTACACAAGAAATCTTTGTAAAAGTCATACTACTGCAAGAACGCAAAATGTAAACATCATTAAATATTTTAAATCTCGGGCATTTTATATTTTAAAATGTGGCCAGTGAAATGCAGCCGGCAGAAGGTGAACAAGAGTGGGACTAGAGGGATGAAACACAACGGCACGTCAACCCCACTGCTACCTCTCCGTCCCATTCTGTTCAGAAAGAGTTGCCTGAGCTGAGGTCTACAGAGCCAGGAGGAGTTATACAAGCCCTTCCTTTCTATTTCTCTGCATGAGCAAAGCAGCAACTTATCAGCTAATGTATCTCCAAAATTCTCAACGTCATTGTCATTGGTGGCGACATCTTGGAGCAACAACAGTAGCATCTACTCCAAACTGACTCTTGTCTTCAGATCACTTTTTAAGGGCAGGAGTGAATTAATAGTCACCAGCATACAAAGCCAACAGGTTGTATAATTAACCTAGCAAGAGTCTCTCCAAATGTTTTGCTGATTAGCAAATACAGAGAAAATACAAATCCAAAAAGCCACACAAGGCATAAAACTGAGCTTTGATTGAAGTTGCCCTGAATCCTTCCTGTGGGGAGGAGGGGGGGAATACAGACTAAACAAGAGAAAACTTGTATGACTTTGCCTTGTATCCATACTTTTTTCTTTTGATTCTGATTTTTCAATGTATAAGGCTGAAAGTTTTCCAAAGTTTAAATAAGACAATATGGTGCACTTAGAGAAGTCTTTCTTCCATCCCTTCCACCCTGATCTCTTTCTTCCCTCACATACATTTAAATAATCTTGGGCTTATTTTGCCAGCATCAATTTGCAAATAAAAGCAGGCTCACATGCATATAAGTACTTACGAAGTCATAGTTCTCTCTCTCTTCCAAGCACCGAAGTAGCCTGCCATTTTATGCCTTGGCACCTTGCTTTTTCACTTAACAAATTGTTCTGCAGATCACTCCATATCTGTAGGTAGACATCGTCCCCATTCCTTTAATAGCACAGCAGTTTGAGGCATCTATGTGGTCCCTTAAATATATTAAAGAAGTGGGAACTGTAACTCATCAGGCTTAATCTGACTACTTCTGGCTTATCTACTGCAGATTTCAATCGGGGATAATTTACCACTTACCTCCTGCCTCCAACTACCTGGCACATGCTGGGAGCACAAAAGCTAATTTTGATCATTCCCTCAGGTTAATTATCAGGCTTTGGGCTAGAACAACAGAAGGATAGCACGCATAAAATTTCCAGTTGGGAAGAAGCAAACGTTCTCCCTTTTGTTCCTGGCCACTAAGACCTGGGCGGCAACCTTCCTCAGTAGGCTGATGTTTATGTGAACACGGTCTACAGAAATTGCCTCTCCTCCCACTTGAAATCAGCTATGGAGCAAGCTGGCACCAGGCCCAGCTGCAGAGCTCTGAGACTTGAATGTATATCTGGTCTACCCTATTTTAGGGGGCATGTGACTCATTTGAATATCAAGCATCAATCTTTGGACTGAGGCTGCCATCAGAGCAAATTGCTAATTTGGTTATGCTAAACACAGGATGCAGTATAATTACAATGACAGATGTAGGTAACTCCAGAAAGTGGAGCATACACAAGTCTTCATGGCATTTGCTGCCAAACCAGCGTCGTCACCATCATCCCAGGCTGATGTCCCTGGATCCCTCAAGTCAAGGACATCTCAGTCACATAGCCCCCAAACTGGATAATCTTAAGCATGGTATTGTAGTCTGTCATCTGCAGCAAATGTGTTGAGGGACAATTTGAATTTACACATTTAAGATTAATTCAGAAAAGAAAGGTAAGTCAGACATGTATGTGACATTTATTCTTTTGCATTAAATTTTTATAAAAATTGCACACAATGGTAGTCACAGCACTTGGGAGACAAGAGGATCGTGAGTATGGGGCCAGTCAAGACCACACAGTAAAACTATGGATTAAAAAAAAAAAAGATGGGAGCTTAGCAATAACCTTATGCAATAAAATAATATTACTAGTCATTTATGAAACTATTTTTTTCAAACAATAGCTTTTTCCTTACTTTGAAAGCAATACTGCCTTCAATGTTTTATAAATACCTTTGTATTTGTTACTTTTGTGTTGTTATAAAATACCATGACCTAGGTAACTTATAGAAGGAAGAGTTTATTTGGGCTTCAGCCTTCAGAGGGTAAGAGTCCATCATGGTAGGAAGCCATGGCAGCAAGCAGTCGTAGTGGCTAAGGAAGAAGCTGAGAAACTTGATTGTCAAAGACAAGCACGAGACAGAGAATTAATAGGAAGCAGAGGGAGACCATAAACACTCAAATCCCAACCCCAGTGATAAGTTTCCTCCAGCAAGGCTCTACCTCCCAACATTTCACAACCTCTCCAAACAGAACTACCAACTTGGAACCAAGTATTCAAGTATCAGATCCTATGGGGGGCAGTCTCACCCAAACCTTGCCTTCTAAAACAGTCTCTCTTTATAGATTTATACTTGCTCATTTTGTTAAACACAGAGAAATGTAAATAATTCTTGCTCATACTTATGCTACTGTTAATAATTGAGCATATTCTCTTTCAGGATTTTTTTTCTGTTACATGACCAGTGTAACAGTAACAAGGTCTGTAAACCTTGTAAAGATGGCTAAAAGTGATCAAATACAAGGCTTTATAAATAAAAAATAAAGCTGCTCCTTTCCCAAGATATTGTCTTCTAAACTTAATTTACATACTGCTGGGATATTTCAGTTTCTGCAAAATTTAGAAAACTTCCTACTTATTACCATTGTTATAGAATATCATTTTAATTAGGCAAAGATGTGTTACATTTGTTTAAGCTGTGAAATATTACTTTAACTGTGTAAAAGTGTGCTGCACTTGTTTATGCTGCATTTGTTTAGCCACGTAAGGATGGGTTACACTTGTTAGTGCTGTATTTGTTTCATTATGTAAAGATGTGTTCATTTGTTTCACCTTGCCTGCCTAAGGCACCTGATTGGTCTAACAAAGAGCTGAATAGCCAATAGCTAGGCAGAAGAAAGGATAGGAGGGGCTAGCAGGCAGAGAAAATAAATCTAGTATCTCATTATGATTCTAGTTTCTAAAATATTTGTTTTCTTTTTAATTATGGGGGAGGGTGCACATGAGTATTGGTACCTGCAGAGGCCAGAAGAGGGCGGTGGAACCCAGGGAGCCAAAGTTGCAGGCAGTGGCAAGCCACCAGACTTGGTGGCTGGGAACCAAACCAGAGTCCTCTTCCAGAAAGTAAACATTCTTAACTGCTGAGCCGTTTCTCAAGCTCTGATTGTGATTCTGCAGTGTAAAAAAAACAGATTAAATCTCCCATTCCCTTTTCAAGTTGCCCTGGTGTTACTGGAATTCATATTCACCTAAAGTCTAAAGAAGTGTTCTTTGCCTTAATCAAAGATGACACTAACTCACTCATTAAAAATACAGTTAAAAATACTCAAGGACAATGGCCTTTAACTGATTTTTCTCACTGCCCGCTTCAGACCATGAGTGTGCATTTGCTACTGCAGCTGAGATGTGGCAGCCCTGGTCCAGGGACCAGTGAGAGCAAACTGGCCTGCAGGAACATTGATCGAGGACCTCATCAATTCACACCCCAGACAGAGGTCAACACAATTAGACCACTTTAATTGAAATGAGCTTTTCAAAAGCTAGGCTAACAGAATGGGTAAACCACCAGACCATATTTGCTTTAGAACAGAAGCCTTTCTCAGTGGATTTCTTTAAATAACCCGTTCCCTTCTTGTATAGTTAACTTAATAGCTGACTACACAGAAACATGCCTTTCAGGAATTGCTCCTGAGGAGAGTCCTGTACACAAGATCTTCCTGTTTTGCTGGAAAATCTCTTTTAAAGGTAGCTGTTTGGCATATCAAACGCAATGAACAAATACCAAAGTTTTGTTTTAATTACACATGATATAATTTGGGGTTACATGGAGCTGCAGGTAAATCGGTTTCCTACTTTTTACAGGCCTCATTCAGAGTGTGTAGAACTGAAGGGGACATAAGGCATCAAATATGGAAATATTTAACACTTTCATTCGAGTTGGAAATATCTTCATCAGAAAGTTAATGTCTCAATCTCTCTATTATGTATTTACCTATTTGTGTATTTAACTAGTTTTCGGAGGCAAGGTCTCCCTATATAGTCCTAGCAGGCTTGGAACTTGTTATGCAGCCCAGACTAGCCTGGTCCTTACAGCAATTCAAATGTAGTATTAACACAAGCCTTACAGAGATAAGGGAATGGGTTCATTCCTAAGCACAAAATAGCTCACTAGTTTAAATAATACATCACTTTAATTCATTGTGCTTATTTATAGATGCGTATGCAGGTACAAGTAGAACAAACTGCCTAGTTTAACTGCTACAGAATGAAAACCCAAGACCCCTTGTTCAGAAATTAATAATATCAAGAGGGCAAGACCAGGGTCTGAAGAAAGAGATGGCTCAGCAGTTAAGAGCATTGGCTGCTCTTCCAGACGACCCTGGCTCCATTCCCACCACCCACAGGGCGGCTCACAAACTTCTGTAATCCGGGAGAGCCAACGCCCTCTTCTGGCCTCTGTGGGCGCGGGACATGCATATGGTGCACAGACACATAGGCAGGCAAAAACATCCATACACATAAAATAGTAAAATTTAAAAATATATATATTAATGAAGAAATTTAAAGACGGCAAGAGCTTAGTGCCAAAGCGAGCACAGGCCTTGCTGTGAGCTGAGCTTTTTGTGACTGTACATGTCACATGCCCACAAGGCCAGCCCCGCCCTGCTGTGAATCCTTTTTCCTTCACTGCCTTGGACCCTTTTTTCATACACTGTGCTGGGATGCCGGGTGATGCTGGCTTTGTCAAGCTGTTCAGTTTTAGGTAAGAGTCTCAGCACAGCAACTAATTTATTAGGGAATCACTAGGGGCATATTATAACACGGCCGAACAGATTTTCTTTTCTTTCTTTCTTTCTTTTTTTTTTCTTTCTAATTTAAAGGCAGATTTACCAGTTGACTTTA
>CABHPQ010000456.1:0-31355 GCA_902168405.1 Peromyscus aztecus
GTGAAATAACGATCCCATTTTGGTGCCCAGGACATACTTCTCGGTGGAAACCAAGCAGAAAAAGACTTACTCCAGCCCAGAGGGGAAGAAAAGGATGCACAGTAAAGCGGTGACTTTCACTGTGCGCCCTTCTTTGTGATCAAAGGCAGAGCAACACAAACAGCATGCCAGAGAGAATCAAGAAGATCGTGAGGGGAGGACGCAGCTCTGGGTTTGACACGAGACTCTGTCGTCTGTGGGCTGTGAGATCTTAGGAAAGTTACTTGACTCTCTCGTCTTTATTTCTTCATCTGCTTTGACGATGCGATCCAGAGCTGGCGCTGGGATTCAGTCATATCTAGGTGTCTTTCCTTGTCTAGCGACAAGGAAAGTCCATAGGGGTTTGGAGACTCTTCCTCCGGGAGGAGCTGCAGCAGACAGGGCCAGCGGGTTCATCAAGCAGCAAAGTATCCAGGATAGATGAAGGACAGTTTTGAGAACACTTGGAGATGACCTTGGCCCTACTCCCAGTGACAGGGCCCTCACAGACAAGCAAGGCCAGAGAGGAAGAAGTCTTTGCCACCAGGCTTTGCATAGAGAGAGCAATTTGCCAGAGCGAGATGGCCGACCAAGGAGAGCAATGGCGCCAGACACCTAGACATTTATTTGTTGAAGGTTTTTTTCTACACCAGAGTCTCCCTAAAAATTCAGGCTAGAAGGCATCTTACTATGAGATAAGTTCTATGTGATAAATGGGGAAACATGAGAGTTTGTGGTTGTTGTTGTTCCCTTTTTTAATTGAAAACAAATCATACAAAATATTCTGATCACAGTTTCCCCTTCCTCAACTCCTTCCAGATCCTCCCTACCTCCCCATCCTTCTAACTCCATGTCTTCTTTCTCTTTTAGTAAAATATGCAAATTAAATAGAGAGAATAAAACAAAATGAACAAACAAAAAAGAACAAAAAGCAAAGAAAGAGCATGAGAAACATATACATGCATGTGCAGCGCACACACACACAACCCATAAAAACACAAAATCAGAAACCATAATATACAATCAAGCAACCAGTAAGGTTAAAAAAAAAAAAAACCCAAACAAAGCAATTCAAGACACACACACACACAAAAAAGCCTCCAGAAATACCTTTGAGTTTATTTTATGTTGACCATCTACTGCTGGGCACAGGGCTTGCCCTTAAGTGTGGTTTGGATGCCCACCTTGGAGAAACTAATTTTTCTTTGTGAGTAGATGTCAATTGGAGACAACTCTTGGTTAGGGATGGGAGCTCATGTCTATTTTCCCATCTTAGTTCAGGGGCCTCATCTGGCTTGGACCTGTGTAGGCATAAGCATGCTGCCATAGTCTCTATGAGTTCATATGTGTATCAGACCTGTTGTGTCTGGGAAACAGTTTATTGGTATCATCCATCCCCTCTGTCTCTTAGAGTCTTTCTGTCTCTTTTCTGCAGTTTCCTGAGCCCTAAGGGGAGGGATTTGATGGAGACATCCCATTTAGGACTGAATCTTCCAGTGTCTCCCACTCTCGGTGCCTTGTCCAGTTGTGGGTCTCTGTGTTAGTTCCCATCTTCTGCAGGAGGAAGTTTCTCTGATGACAGCTAAATTAGACATTGACTTATGAGTACAGCAGAAGTCATCAGAAATCATTTTATTGCTAAGCTCCCTTATCAGAACACTTGGTTTTCCATTAGGCCCATGGCCTATCAAGGCTCAGGTTCTTGGCCACCCAAGCAGTGTCAGGCCAGGGTTCCATCTCATGGAGGGGTCTTTAAGTCCAATCAGATAGTGGTTGGTTACTCCCACAACTTTTGTACCACTATTGCACCAGCATATTCTACAGGCAGATCGCCATTACAGATTGAAGGATTTGTAGCTGGATTGGTATTTACCTTTCTCCTATGGAATCATGCACAGTAACTTCCAGTACCTTGAATACTAGTCAGTAGAGGTAAAGACTCTAGTTGGTACCAGCTTGACTTCAACATGTTCAATGAGATATGTAGATATTGTCTTCAGCAATAGGGCCTTACCATCAGTTTGTAGAGACCAACCAATAGCCTTGGTAATAGCCTGGGTTGTTTGAGGATTTCCATGGTGCCCCCTTGGCCAACAACTCAATTAGATGTAACCCATTCCTGACACTGGAGTTTCACATGGTGACAAGAGATGTCTAGTTAGGGCTTTATCGCCCCTGTTATTTGGTGACTCCATTTCTATTTCTTTCATGTATTGCTGTACACTGTGTGAATATATGTTGCTGTGATTGGTTTAATAAATAAACTGACTGGCCAATAGCTGAGCAGGAGAAAGTTAGGTGGGAAAGCCAAACTGAGAATGATGGGATGAAGATGGGCGGAGTCAGAGGAGTTGTCAGCCAGATGAGGAACAAGTTAGACACACAAAATGGGATAGAGGTAAAAGCCTCAAGCCTCAGGGTAACACATAGATTAATAGAAATGGGTTGTTGTAAGAACTAGTTAGTAACAAGCCTGAGCTACTGGCTGAGCATTTGTAATTAAAAGAAGCCTCGGTATGTTTATTTGAGAGCAGCTGCAGGACTGGAAAACGCTACCTACAATATATGTGTATATTTCAAGAAGCTTCTACTGTTGCAGGTTTCCATGTAACACCTCAAATGGCTCTTGGTGTTAGCTGTCCCTTCCTGCATTCCCTCTATTGACCCCCTTTTCCTCATTCCTGTTGTTTAGTCTTCTTCTGTAATCCCCATCCCTCATCTTTCTTGAACTACATATTTTAACTACTCTTCCTTTGGAGATTCTACCGCACCCTAGTTTATTACTCTATACCTATAACATACTTTATAATCTCTGTGGTTGTACTGATAACAACATACCTATTGAAGGCTTAAATGCTAACATCTGTTTATAAGATATTCTCTTATACATACTCGATTTTTTTAATTTGCCTTTTGGGTCTCAGTTACCTCACTCTAGATGAATTTTTTTCTAGCTCTATCCATTTACCTGCAAATTTCATGATTTTGTATTTTTTTTAGCAGCTGAATAATATTCCATTGTATAAATGTATCACATTTTCATTATCCATTCATCCACTGATAGACAGCTAGGTGGTTTCCAATTTCTGGCCATTATGAATAGAGCAGCAATGAACATAAATGAACAAGTGTCTCTGTAGCAGAATGGAGGGTCCTTTGGGTATATGCCCAAGAGTGATATAGTAGGATCTTGAAGTACATCTAGTCTCAGCTTCCTGAAGAACCACCACACTGCCTTCCATAGTAGCTGCACAAGTTTGTACTCCCATCAGCAATAGATGGGTGTTCTTACCCCACATCCTCGCCAGCATGAGCTATCATTTGTTTTATTGATCTTGGCCAATATCGTATAAAATGGAATCTCAAAGTAGTTTTGATTTGCATTTCCCTGATGACTAAAGATGTTGGACATTTCTTTTTTTCTCAGCCATTTGTGTTTTATCTTTTAAAAAGTCTTTGTTCTGGGCTGACTCCCCAGGGGAGACCTTGCCCTGGAGGTGGTGGAAATGGGGGTGTGGATTGGGGAGGAAGGCTGGGGGTTGGGAGGTGGGAGGACAGAGGAATCTGTGGCTGATATGTAAAATTTAATTAATTATAAAATAAAATTTTTTTAAAAGTCTTTGTTTCGTTCTGTACCTTATTTTTAAATTGGGTTATTTGTCTTCTTGATGTTGGTGGGGGGGTTGTTCTTTGGCACAAGCATAGGGAATAGTTTAGTAATCTGGGATATTAACTTTCTATCAGATATGTCATTGGTAAATATCTATTCCCATTCTGTAGCCTTCTGTTCTTTCTGAATGGCTGCTCCAGCACTGTGCCCACCTGCTGTCATGCTCCCCACCAGAATGGGCATGAACTCACCCTCCGAAACTGTAAGTGCCTATTAACGCTTTCTTCTGTAAGCCACCTTGGTCATGGTGTCTCTTCACAACAATGGGAAAGCAACTAAGATAGATCCATTTGAAAGATGTAAAGCCAGAGGTCATGGTTTACATCTTTGATCCCAGCACTTGGAAGGCAGAGCCAGGCAGATCTCTCTGAGTTTGAAGCCAGCCTGATCTACAGAGCAAGTTCTGGGACGTCCAGGGCTACACAGAGAAACTCTATCTCAAAAACTCAAAATAATAACAATAATGATAATAAATAAAAATTAAAAAGGAAGAAGAAGATGTGAAGTACCTTGTCCATGATAACCCAGCTAATAAGGGATGTTACTGGACTCAAGTCCCGTTTTGTTCCAGCGTCATCTGGTGGACCACAAAGACCTAAGCAGGGAGGAGAACAAGAAGAACGAAACCAGAAAATACTGAAAGCTGAAGAGAAAGACAGATCTCCATGCCAAACGTTCAGATGTCAACGGCTACTTGAGCCAGATATGAGGAAAGAGGGTGCTTTTGAGGAGAGGGCATAAGAAAGCAAACGGGTGAACAGCTGCCAGTGTGTCACCATCCAGTGCCCTGAAGTTAGAACCCAGCTGTTTATACCACAGAGAATTGCACTGGACCTTCCAGAAGGAAACAACCCACAGATCTCTGAAAGTGAGAGGCGTTGATCCTATAATATTAGGAAATCCATCTGTGCCGGCAAGTTTATGTCAACTTAACACAAGCTAGAGTCATCAGAGAGGAGGGAGCCTCCATTGAGAAAATGCCTCCATAACATCAGGCTGCTGGCTAGCCTGTAGGGCATTTTCTTAGTGACTGATGAAGGTATGTCTAGACCATTGTGGGTGGTACCATCTCTGGGCAGGTGGTCCTGGGTTCTATGAGAAAGCAGGCTGAGCAAACCATAAGGAGCAAGCCAGTAAGCAGCACTCATTCATGGCCTCTGCATCAGCTCCTGCCACCAGGTTCCCACCCTGCTTGAATTCCTACTCTCACTGCTTTTGATGATGAATTGCTATATGGAACTGTGAGTGAAATAAACCATTTCCTCCTCAAGTTGCTTTTGGTCATGGTGTTTCATCACAGCAATAGTAACCCTAAGACACTATCCAAATCACTCCTTGTGACTTTAGCCACTGCAGATCTCAGGGTGTATGTCCTGATCATCTATTTCTTGAATAATTATTCACTATATTCTAAAGGTATGCAAAGTCACATATAGAAATGTGTCAATGTTAGATAGCCAGAAACGGTGCTCATTCCAAACTATGAGCAAGAGCCAAAGAGACAAGAAAAGGCGAGAGCATGTATTAGCCTCATCCTTTACTGAAGCTTTCTCTTTTTTTTCTCCAGATTTATTTTTATATGGTGTGTGTGTGTGTGTGTGTGTGTGTGTGTGTGTGTGTGTGTGTCTGTCTGTCTACAAAGGCCAGAAGAGGATATCCAATATTCTGAAGCAGAAGTTGCAGAAGGTTGTAAGCCACTCGATGTGGGTGCCGGAAGCCACACTCAGGTCCTCTGGAAGAGTGGCAAGCACTGAACCATTTCTCCTGTCCCACATGAGCACGGTCTCCTGTTTTATTTATGTCATTTGTGTATTATGTGATAACAGTGTCATTCCCCTTTGGAAGTTAAGGTAATGAACACTCCAGGAGACAAAGTAACCTGACTAAAGCTGCACAACTAATAATCAATAATAATAACCAAGGATCTGAATGTGACTCCAGGGTATTTTCCAATAGGCCACAATATACAGCCTACAGAATTCAAGTAGATATAAAAAAAAAAAAGGACACAAATAAATACAGCTTAATTGACAATAAAATTCTTGGCACTACTTTTCTGTTCTTTTTTTTTTTTTAACTAATTTAAGTTTATAAACTGTGTGAGTTTCAATTTACCAAGTGTAGAACTTAAAATCATTTAAGCACGTCAGGATTCATAGGATTCCAGGAACAATACTGGCTCAGAGATGTCCCCACAGCCCCAGAAGCAATGCTAACTCTGTGTGGCCTTTCATTTCTCAGCACTTGATCCAAGCACCTCACACAGGCCTGAAGATGAAGAGGAGATGTGCCGGCCAACCTGCCTGATTTCCCCAACTCTGCATCGTCCGTGCGCCACGGTTTGCTACATCCATGCCCCTTTGCTTTCTTGGGCCATTGCAACTCGGACAAGTGAGCAGAGAACACCCGCCCTTGACAGGAACAGTATGTGAAGGAAGGGCCTCAGGTGCTGTGCTGGCCTCCGACTCCTCTTCAGAAGGAAGTGCCTCCCACCTGCTCTGTGCCCTGATCCTGCAGGTGAGTCACCGGCGCTGCCAGCCAGGCAAGTATTTTAAGAAACACGAAGTGTAAGTAGGAGCCAGCAGAGAAAGATGAGGGCTGGAGTGTTGCCATTAGCTCTGAGGGTGTCTTATTGTCATGGTGCTAGGCAAATCACTTCCATTTAGAGTCCCACTCACCAGCTGTTTTACTGGAACTTTTGCATGGGAAGCTGGTAGCCACCCCAGCACAAGCGTGGGCCACGGCTGTGCACTCACGTACACCTGTAGCAGACACCCACTCCGGAGGCCTCACATCGATTGTCTGACGCATGACCCTGCTGCTTTCTTACCTCATGTGACATCACCGGAAGCTTTGGAATGGAGTCAGCCACAGCAAGAGCCCAACCCAACCTCTGCTCCCCACTCTGGGAGCAGTGGGCTCTGGAATGCCACTGTTGCCTATTTCTGAAACACTGTTTCAAGGCTCAGGCCTTAGTGCAGTGGTTCTCAACCTTCCTAATACTACAACCCCTTAACACGCTTCCTCATGTCGTGGTGACCAACCCCCACTCCCCCCACCCTCCGCCGCCATAAAATTATTTTCGTTGCTACTTTATAATTTTGTTACTGTTATGAATCGTAATGTAAATACCTGATATGCGGATGGTCTCAAGTGACCCCTGTGAAAGGGTTGTTTGACCACAAAGGGGTTGCGATCCACAGGCTGAGAACCACTGACTTAGGCCATTGTGCAGGTAGGTTGCTTCCGGTTCTGCCAGAAGCGCGGGTTAAGGGTGGAACGAGGGTGTCGCCCAAAGGTAACACCGGCACTCCTTGTGGGCCTGCGTTCCACAGCACGGCGCGACTAGGAAGATAACCCAGAGGCCTTTCTGGGCCTCCATACCGGAACTGCATTGAGGGGAAGGGGCGGGCGCTGACCTGAGGCTGGACGGCTGTGGGCGTGTTGCTTCTGCCTAGCCTTCATAGGTGAAAGGTACCTCAGGAGCCTTGAGGATAAACTGGGATCCCCACTCCTTCTTCACACAGCCTGCTCCTGCTTGACCCTTAACTGACCTTTACTGGGAGGCTCCACGGACTATGGGATGAAGGAGAGTGGTCTGCTATCTGTCAGCCATTCCTTAACACTTAAGTAAACTAAGCCTCATCTTGATGAAAAAACAAGCAAGCACCATAGCTGGGCCCCACAGTCCTCTCCCCCAGATTATGACTTACATGTTTGGAGCAGGTGGGTTTTGTTAAGGGCTCAAATGATTCGGCTCCAGGAGGCCCTCACACTCATTTTCGAAAGCAACGAGGCAGACACAAGCTGTCAGGCGTGTGGGATTCATCCAATGAGAACGGCAATTCATTTCCAAAAGCAGTGTTAGGGCTGAATTGTGCCTCACTATGGTGATATTTTATTTGTACTGAAATGTGATTTTATTTGTATGTTAATAAATAAAGTTGCCTGGAGGTCAGAGCTAATAGCAAGCCATAGCAGAAGCTTGGTGGTGGTGATGCACGCCTTTAATCCCAGCACTTGGGAGGCAGAGCTAGGTGGATCTCTGTGTATTCAAGGATACAGCCAGCATAGAGACACATGCCTTTAATCTCAATACCAACCATAGAAGACCTGGAGGTCTGTATAGATGGGCAGTGACGAGGAGGTCATGTGGTTGGGTTTACAACCAATGAGAAGGCAGAATAGAAAGTCAATAAAAAGGACAAACACACAGGAAGTCGGTCTCTTGCTGAGGAGAACAGCAGAGGCAGTGAAGGGTAAGGTTTTTAGCTCTTAGCTATTGCTCTGACCTCTTGGGCTTTCATCTCTGCATTGGCTCTGTGTTTCTTATTTAACAAGACGGTTACATCTACACCTCACCTCCAATCCCATTTATACATTGAAGCCCAACTTCTGGCACCTCAGAATGGGACTGTATCTGGAGACAGGGACTTTAACAGGGGCAATTAAATTACAAATGAGAGATCATGAGAACAGGTCTGAATCCAAACATGACTGGCGTCTTTCCAAGAAGAGAGGTAACAACAAAGGAAGAGGATGCAAGCCAAGGAGAGAAAGTTGAAGAAAAACCAAACAAAACTGACCCCTGCCAACGGCTTGGTCTTGACCTCTACTCCCAGAGCTGCAGGACAAGACGTTTCTGTTGTTTGGCCACTCAGTTTGTGGTGATGTGGTTGCTGCAGCCATGGTAAACTAGCACACACTAGGAACCGCACATCAGTCAGCCACCATCTCAGAAGGCAGAGGTCGCGTCGGCGTAGAGCGCACACAAGGTAGGCTTGTGAACCCTGTGTTATGAGCCCCAGACCAAGAGTCCTAGAAACAGAGTAACATACACACACACACACACACACACACACACACACACACACACACACAGCAGGCATGGCTTCTAGGATTGGGCAGAACTCCAAGACCAGGACCTTTCCCACTGCCCTACAACTCTGGAGACTTTAGACCGGAGGGTTACTATTGTGATTTTAACAAACACACACCTTGTACTTGTCTGCCAGGAAGTATTCTGAGGTGACGCGTGTCCTTCCCCATAGCGCTGTGATTTGGGGAGTGGAGGAAGCTCTGACGGCGTCAAGTTCAGAGTGGACCTGTGTTTTGACAATGAGCACGGCCTGTTAAGGACGCCAAGACCAGTTGGTCTGTGGTAAATGAGCAAAGCCATTCCCCACAAAGGTCAGGCTCAAGAGCAACAACAAAGTTTTCCTTAAGAGTCTGAATGAGGGTTTATGAATGACTGAGCAAAGACTAGCAACTGCGGCTTCCTCCTCCTGGATGTTTATAGCCTGAGACTGTCCACCCACAGAGACCGCCTACTGAAGCTAGCTAACCGCTCCCCTTTGTTGCACCTGACAAACACACTGAGGTCTCAGGCTGTAGCTGTTAGAGAACCCCACATGGTCCCAGCTCCATTGTATGTGTGTCTTTGTGTCTGTCCTTCCTTCATTTCCTTGTGACCCTGCCAGGGTTCCAGGACCCAAACCACACAGGTCATGGTGGTGATGCATGTGCTGAAAAATCCACAGTCCCTAATTCAAACCCTGGGGGCCAGTCAGGATGCCAGAATTTGGGGGTCTGAAAAAAGTCACAGAACGCGCATATCACAACTCCATGGCACCCGGTAGTATCTGCAGCCACGCCCTCTCTGTGTCCAAACAGATGACTATTTCTCTAAATGTATGCATTGAGTAAATAGAACATAGGAAGCCCATGTCGATTCAAGATTGGCTTTTGTGTCAGATCTGCTTATTTCAGGCCAGATTTTGCTGCCAGATAAGTTATAAATACACTTTTTGGTACTCAGAGCTCTTGGGGTTTTGAAACTGTGAAGTTGCTTCATCATCTTGGAGATAAACAAGCTGAGAGGAAATGCTTGCCACATTTGTCGACCTACAGGAGATGGGGCTAAGCTCCTGCTCCACAGTGGGGCTCTGGAGTCCATGCACACATGCTGTGATGGCTGTTCTTGGTTGTCAACTTGACTGCAAATGGAATGAACTACAATACAGAAATGGAGGGCACACCTGTGAGAGATTTTCTTCTTGGTTTGAAGTGGATGGCTCCACTTCGAGTCTGGACCTTAGGGGTAGGAAGACACACACCTTTGATTTGGGTCTTGAGGCCTGAAGACACACACCTTTAATCCAAATCCTGAGGTGGAAAGACATACCTTTAATCTGGGCCTGCCTTTACGATTAGACTACACCAACTCAGAGGTCTATATAAGGACATAGAAAAAGCAAGCTTCTGCTCTTTACCTCCTTGCCCTCACCTTACCAGAACATCCATTCCTCCACTGACATTGGAGCCTCCTTCTTTGGGATTCCAGCACATACAAAAGACCAGCTGAGACATCCAGCCTTGTGGGACTGAGAAACCTCTAGATTCTTGGACTTTGCATTCACAGATAGCCATTGCTGGATTAGCTGGACTGCAGCCTGTAAGTCATTCCAATAAATCCCCTTTACATATACATATAGAGAGATTCATTCCATAATTTCTGTGGCTCTAGAGAACTTTGACTAGTACACATGCTTCTGTTAGGATGTGTCTGTGCTGCCCGCCTCACTGGGCCTGACCCATCAGTAGAATGCAGATCACAGCAAGCTTGCAGCCCTCCATGAGGATTCAACGCAGTATAGATGATTTCTGGTATAGACTGAATTGTGTCCTACCAAATTCATACACTGAAGCCCTAGTCTCAGTACCTCAAAATATAACCTTATATAGAAAGAGAGTCGTGGCAGACATAATGAGTCAAGATGAGGTCATTGGAGTAGGCTCTGATCCAGTATGAATGGCGTCCTTAATAACAAGAACTTTGGACCTAGAGAAAGATACACACATGGGA
Organism: Peromyscus aztecus; assembly: GCA_902168405.1. Classification (NCBI taxonomy): domain Eukaryota; kingdom Metazoa; phylum Chordata; class Mammalia; order Rodentia; family Cricetidae; genus Peromyscus; species Peromyscus aztecus. Next base: position 10,554 of record CABHPQ010000456.1, read on the forward strand.
AAAGAGAGATTAAATCAATGCTTCTACAAGGTAAGGAATGGCAGTGATGGCTAGAAAACCAATCAAGAGGGGCACAGGACAAAGCCTTCCCTCCTACCTCAGGAGGAAATGACCCTGCCAATGCCTTGATTTGGGACTCCAGAGCTGAGAGACAATAAACATCTGTTGTCTAAGACAAGCACATTGTGGAGCTTTGTAACAACAGCCTTAGCTGATCAAAACACAGTCCTTACTCAGGATGAAACTCTCCAATCAGTGAGTGGTAGCCCACCATCTTTAGTGTCGGCAAGACATTTGATTGTCTGTCTGTCTGTTGTGAGAGGGGTGGCGCCCAGGGTTTGGTACATACTAGGCAAATGCTTTACCACTGAGCTAACCTCTTGCTATTCAGTTATGTCACTAAAAAATACTGAACTTGATGATGTTTAAGACCTCTCCCTAGTCTTATCTATGCTCATGGCAGCTCAACTCAGCTCCACTGGGACTGATGACCTGTCCCTTCCAAACCTTCTTTGCTGTCATTTTAAAGATAAGCTAGTGTGAAGGTGATCTTAAAAAAAACAGCTTCTTTTCCTGTGCTGTGAGTTATGTTCCTAGACATTAAAATAAAATCCATTTAAAATGTGGCTCTCTTCACCTGCCCTTTATTGAGGCAGCTCCTATTGTGAACTCTCTTGAGTTGTCTCTGTTTGTGTCCTCAGATCTACGGAGTTAAACCCACACCGTGTGTTTGGGTCACAAATTCTGCAGAAGGAAGCAGAAAGCTAAGCTGGAGGTCATTTTCTGTGACTTAAAATTATGTCACCAGGGCCCTATGTAGGCCTGGGGAGTTTGGGCTCTTCATGTGGAATATGATCCCTCAATACCATTTCACTGAGTAGATAAAAAAGCTGGTCTAAGAAGGCTTAAAAGCTGTTGGTTTTATTGTCCATAAGTCAAGGTATGACTAGGTCCTGTCCAGAGAAAAAAGTCAAAATACTGAAAAGTTTGTCCTGGGCCTTAGTGGCAGGAAGGAGTCCCTGTCTCAGAGCTGGTTTGGGACTTTGAGCCTCTGCCCTCACAATCTGACCACACCAGAAGTGAGTTGCTCTGTGGGTGGGCATGTCCCGAAATCCCCATCTGTGGAACCTTAAAGGCTGGGTGTGTTCAAAGGACAGGCTCCACTTTTCTTCCAGCCCCCCACCCCCATCTGTGGCTGGCCATGTGGCGATGCTCTCAGGCCTCTCTGGCTCCCTGTCAGCCCGTCCCTTTGCTCTGGAATTTGCTCCCAGCTCCATTTCTGGAAGCATTTCTTCACTGAACCCAGGACTGCCAACCTCACTGCAGCCCCAGCACCATCAGCTAACACTTGTTAAGGTTTCACTCTTGCTCCTGTGCCATGTTACTCTCCCACAGTTTTGGAAGTGTGCTTCCAACGGAGGTCTGTTGAGTATAAAAGTCTGAAGGGCAGAGGGTGTCTGTCACTTAAGGAATCTCATTGCTGATGACTCTTTCCATTGACAACATGATATACACAGAAACCAAGGGAAATGTCTAAATGGATTGAGCTGTTAGGGAGTAGAGGCCACATTTCGTTCCCTTTTGAATTCTCCGTGCTTAGCCCCATGCTTGGCACAGGGCAGTACTTAATAAAATTATTTGTTGAATAATTGAACATTAGTTTTCTTCTTTCTCCAGAGAGGTACTCTGTCAAATGTGAGGCCAAAACATCATGGTCACACACAAGGCTAGAGGACACTTAAGTTTTCTAATAGTCCACATAAGCTATGTCCAAGGGAAAGTTCCTGGGGTGCAGAGGACACAAACTCTGGGTCCTCTTGAGCCATTGCCTAAGAGCCCAGGGTCTTTACCCTCTCTGTGTTCTCCACAGCAACACAGAGGTGGTGGTGTCTGCTCTGCCTACCCCAGTGGATGGTTTCAGGATGGTGAGAAGTCAACAATAGAGGATGTAGCTTAGTGGTAGGGAGCTTACCTGACACGCTTGAGGTCCTGAGTTCACCTCTCAGCACTGCAAATAATCTTTAAAAGGAGAAAACGCTACAAGCAAAGATTTCAGAGACCATGCTGAACCAATTACTTTTATTATTACTGCCATACCACGTAATTTTGGAGTTGAGATGTTCAAAAGTCATATTGACTACCCCAATCTCTTCTTCTAGATGAACTCAAAGACCAAAGCCAAGTTTACTTCCTACTACAGCTGAAGAAATATCCACCCTGTTAAAGTCCTGGCCTCTTTGGAACGTAACCATCTGCTTGCTTAGTAAACATATTCCATGCCATGGGTAATGGGTAAAATGTTAAGTCACAGAAGACTGGTTGGAGAACGGTTGTTTCAAGACACGGTTCTTGTGCCTAAATTGTGCTTAGAAATAAGAGATTTTTCTTATTCAGGGGACGGTGCTTCTTACCAGTATCCATAAACCAGTCAAAGAAAGCTCAGACCCCAGAACAGGCCTAGAAAATGAGAGAATGTGCTGGGGGCAGCCTACCAATGACCAGCAGAGCTCAGACTTCCTCCATTCCCCTCACCTCCCAATTGAGACATCAGCAAGTGGTGCTTTGCTTTCCCGCATCCTGGTGCAGATGCTGTTGCTAAGGTAACTGGGTGAGCAGAAACAGAAGCAGCCCATGGGATCCTGCTCTCTCTACCTACATGTCCAGACAGTTTTCCATCGGAGCTAGAAAGCCATATTCAGACTTATTGATCAGGACTAAGCAGTGTTCTAGGGCCTAAAGAGAAAAGTCTGGCCTGTGGGGCAGCCCATATTCCCTGGAGCACTCTTCCAGGGTAGGTTTCTAGACGAGGTGATGAAGAAGAAGGAAGCAGAGAATGAGCAACTGAAATTACACTAGGATGTCAGTTGTCAGTGTGTGCTGTGGCTGAGATTGCCTAAGACCCAGGTTCTAGCTACAAGTCCTTGGCACATCATAGAATGAGAGGGGGTGGCGTCTGCCTTTCTTGATGTCCCCAAGATGGGTCCCTCTAAGATTTCAGCAAAGCCTTTCTCTGGGAGCCATGTGATACTGTAAATCTGACTTCCTCTTGTTCCTGGGATACATTAGCTAGTGAGGGCATCACCGGCACCTTCTTCACCCCCTGTTCTTGGCCTTTCCTTAGAAGATCCAGAGCACTGGTCTCAAAGGAGAAGGAAAAGTTGCACTTAGTGATCCGGTTTCTCTATATTGACGATCCAGAAGAGAGGGTAGGTCATGGAGAAGGGGATGAAATTCAGTGTAGGCTACAGAAGGGGAAGAGAGGGGCCAGCAAGATTGCACTGAGGGCCAAACCCGACACAACCTGACTTCAGCCCTTGGAACCCATGTGGTTATAAGAGAGACCCAACTACTGTAAAAGTTATCCTCCGACCTCCAAGCATGCACCATGGCATGGTGTGCACACACACACACACACAGACACACACAGACACACACACACACACACAAATGTTTAAAGACAGAGAATGGACAACAGACAGGTGCAATGTCTGCATTCTTGACTCTCATTGTCCCCTAGAAGGAAAAGAGTCTCCACAGCTAGATTTCCTGTGTGGACTCCCTGGCTCAGGATCTGGATTAGTTACTTTTCTAATTCTGCAACAAAATGCCTGAGGAAAGTGACTTAAGAAACAAGAATTTTCTTGATCTACAATGGTGTCCTGCCTGCAAGACATGCTAGGGCAATGGTGGCACAAAGCTTATGGGGGTAACCAACCAAGATCTGATCTGACTTAAGGCCCACTCCACAGATGGAACCCATACCTGACACTGCTTGGGTGACCAAGAACCTGATACTAGACAGTCCAGGGACCTAAGGTAAAACCAAATACTACTGTTCTGGCTGGTTTTGTGTGTCAACTTGACACAAGCTAGAGTCATCAGAGAAGAAGGAGCCTCAGTAGAAGAAATGTCTTCATGAGATCCAGCTGTTAGGCATTTTCTCAATTAGTGATTGATGGGGAGGGCCCAGCCAATGGTGAGTATTTCCATTCCTAGGCTAGTGGTCCTGGGTTCTATAAGAAAACAGACTGAGCAAGCCATGTGGAGCAAGCCAGTAAGCAGCAACCTCCATGGCCTCTGCATCAGCTCCTGCCTCCAGGTTCCTGCCCTGTTTGAGTTCCTGTCCTGACTTCCTTTGATGATGAACAGCAATGCTGAAGTGTAAGCCAATTAAACTCTTTCCGCTCTAACTTGCTTTTTGGTCATGGTGTTTTGTTGCAGCAATAGAAACCCTAACTAAGACAACTACTGGTCTAAAGTTAATTAATTAATTGAAAAGACTGATAAAATACTCCTAATGACATCCTGCTGTACTCATAAAGCAGTGCTTTGCTCATCCACCATCAGAGAAACTTCCTCCTGCAGCAGATGGGAACAAATACAGAGACCCACAGCCAGGCATCGTGCAGAAAGTGAGAGACCTTGGAATGCCCTGGTGGTTTGAGTAAGAATGGCCCCCAGAGGCTCATCTATTTGAATGCTTGGTCATCAGGGAGTGGCACTACTTGAGAAGGATTAGGAGGTGTGGCCTTGTTGGAGGAAGTGTGTCACTGAGAGTGGGTTTTGAGGATTCAAAAGCCCAAGCCAAGTCCAGTGTCTCTCTCTTCCTGCTGTCTGCAGATCCAGATGTAGGACTCTCAGCTGCTTCTCCAGTACCATGTCTGCCTGCACAACACCATGTTCCTTGCCATGATGATAATGAGCTAAACATCTGAAACTGTAAACAAGCCACAACTAAATGCTTTGTTTTATAAGACTTTCTGTAGTCACGGTGTCTCTTCACAGCAAATAGGGCATTTACTAAGACACTGATTAAATACTAATGAGATGTCTGCACAAAATCTCTCCCTTCAGAGCTCAGGGAATCCTGTAGGAGAAGTGACAGAAAGAGTGTAAGAGCCGGAGGGGATGGAGGGCACCAAGAAAACAAGGCCCTCTAAATCAGCATGAGCAAAGCTCACATGCACTCACCAAGACTGAAGCAGCATGCACAGGGCCTGCAGGGGTCTGCACCAGGTCCTCTGTGTATATATTATGGCTTCCAGTTTAGTGTTTTATGGGATTCCCGAGTGTGAGAATGAGTGGGTCTCTGTTTCTTGTGCCTTCTCTTGGGATTCCTTTACTTCTCTTGGTTTGTCTGGTCCAACTTGGATATGAATGTTTTTGTTTTATCTTATTATATATTATTTTGTTATGTTTTATTATTATCCCATAGAAGGCTGTTTGTTTTCTAATGAGAGAAAGAAAGGGGGTGGATACGGATGGGAGGAGAGGTGGAGAGGAACTGGGAGGAATAGAGGGAGGGAAAACTGTAGTCAGGATATAGTACGTAAGAAAAGAATATATTTTCAATAAAACGGGAAACAATGAAAAGAAAAAGTAAGAAAGAGGCCTCGTTTGGCTTACAGTTTTGGGATATAGTCCATTGTGATGAGGTCCCCTTGGCTGCAGCAACTGGTCACATTGCATCAGCAGCTAGGAAGCAGAGAGCAATGGATGCTGTTGTTCATCTTGCTTTCTTCTTCTAACTCCAGCCTACGGAATGGTGCCACTTACATCCAAGATATGTCTTCCCTCCTCCATTAGCCTAAGCTAGAAACTCCCTTGCAGACATGCCCAGATTTGTCTCCTAGGCAATTCTAGATCCTGTGACGATGGCAAGCAACATTAACCATCACAGATCTTACTGTTACCATGTTCCTCATTTCTTAGGGATGTAAGTTAGAGAAAGCAGGTAAGCTGTGGGTGCTAGTCAGACAGCTTCAGTATCTCAGCGTCCAGGTGAAGCATGAGCCCTTGTTTCAGGCTCGAGACTCAAATCTTGGAGCTTGAACTCTGCCATCCTTGCAGCTGAGCCAAATGCACACGTCATTTGTTCCTCCCCCTTTGTTGTCTCTTAGCCGTTGTTGCTCTTTGAGAGGGTATGTTGAAGTTCAGAACCCAGCTGAGCTATGGTGAAGGAGAGTGATAACAGACACCAGTCAGGGCCTTGAACTCCACCACATTCTCCAGCTCCCAGCTTTCTTCCCTTCTCATCAGGTGGCTACCACATTCTCTCTCATGACATGTTGATCTCTTCTATGTTGCAGGAAACGTGCTCCCCAAACTCCTCCCTGTCATCTGCAACAGCTCTTGAGTTTTGAGCTCACATCAAAGACACTTCTAACTTTAATAAGAAAAATTCAGAAAAAGGTGGGGGGGGCTTTACAGGATCAGGTAGAAGCCTGATGCAAGGGAAACTTCCACAAGTCTACAAGGATGACCCCAGCTAAGACTCCTGGCAGCAGTGTATGCATATCCTGAACTAGCAATTCCCTGTGATCTGTTGTAGAATATTATTTTAAGATGTGTTACATTTGTTTATGCAGTGGAACGTTTGTTTAATGATGCAAAGATGTGTTGCATTCTTTTATGTTGCATTTGTTTAAGTCTGGGAAACTGTGTTACTTTGCCTGTTTCAAACACCTGATGGTCTCATAAAGAACTGAATGGCCAATAGTGAGGCAGGAGAAAGGAGAGGTGGGACTGGCAGGCAGAGAGAATAAATAGAAGGAGCAATCTGGGAGGAAAGGAAGAAAGAGCAAGAGAACAAGGAGAGGAGGATGCTAGGAGCTAGCCACCCAGGTACACAGCCAGACATGGAGTAAGGAAAGAAAAGGCATACGGGAAAAGAGAAACATAAAAGCCCTGAGACCAAAGATAGACGGGATAATTTAAATTAAGAAAAGCTGGCAAGAAACAAGCCAAGCTAAGACTGGGCATTTACAATTAAGAATAAACCTCCCAATCTTACCAAAAGCAATCTACAGATTCAATGCAATCCCCATCAAAATCCCAACACAATTCTTCACAGACTTGGAAAGAAAAATACTCAACTTCATATGGAAAAACAAAAGACTCAGGATAGCTAAAAGAATCCTGTATAATAAAGCAACCTCTGGAGGCATCATCATCCCTACCATCAAACTCTACTATAAAGTTATAGTAACAAAAACAGCTTGGTACTGGTATAAAAACCAACATACAGACAAATGGAATTGAATTGAAGACCCTGACATTAATCCACGCACATATGAACACCTGATTTTTGACAAAGAAGCCAAAACTATACAATGGAAAAAAGAAAGTATCTTCAACAAATGGTGCTGGCATAACTGGATATCAATATGTAAAAGATTACAAATAGATCCATATCTGTCACCATGCACAAAACTCAAGTCCAAGTGGATCAAAGACCTCAACATAAATTCAGTTACACTAAACTTAATAGAAGAGAAAGTAGGAAGTACTCTTGAACGCATTGGCACAGGAGATCTCTTCCTAAATATAACACCAGCAGCACAGACACTGAGCACAACAATTAATAAATGGGACCTCTTGAAACTGAGAAGCTTTTGTAGGGCAAAAGACATGGTCAATAAGACAAAAAGACAACCTACAGAATGGGAAAAGACCTTCACCAACCCCACATCTGACAGAGGACTGATCTCCAAAGTATATAAAGAACCCAAGAAACTAGACATCAAAATACTGAACAATCCAATTAAAAAATGGGCTACAGAGCTAAACAGAGAATTCTCAAAAGAAGGATCACAAATGGCTGAAAGACATTTAAAGAAATGCTCAACACCCTTAATCATCAAAGAAATGCAAATCAAAATGACTCTGAGATACCACCTTACACCTGTCCGAATGGCTAAGATCAAAAACACTAAATGACAGTCAATGTTGGAGAGGATGCGGAGCAAAGGGAACACTCCTCCACTGTTGGTGGGAATGCAAACTTGTACAACCACTTTGGAAATCAGTATGGTGGTTTCTCAGAAAATTGGGAATCAATCTGCTTCAAGACCCAGCCATATCACTCTTGGGCATATACCCAAGGAATGCTCAATCATACCACAAAGATACATGCTCAACTATGTTCATAGCAGCACTATTTGTAATAGCCAGAACCTGGAAACAACCTAGATGCCTGTCAACTGAAGAATGGATTAAGGAAATGTGGTACATATATACAATGGAGTACTACTCAGCAGAGAAAAACAATGACAGAATGAAATTTGCAGGTGAATGGATGGAACTAGAAAATAATATCCTGAGTGAGGTAATCCAAACCCAGAAGAACAAACATGGTATGTACTCACTCATAAGTGGATTCTAGATATAAAGCAAAGAACAATCAGACTGTAACCCACAGAACCAGGGAGGCTATATGGCAGGGGGGACCCTAGGACAACTGTGGCTTATAATAAGTTTTGGTTTTACTCAATTACTGGGCAAGCCTCAATCAAACATTTCACTATTAGGATAAGAATTTATGCTGTATCAAGCTGATAATAGAAAAATAAATAAATAAATAAATAAATAAATAAATAAATAAATAAATAAATAAATAAATAATGGGGGAAAAAAAGAATAAACCTCCATGTGGTGTCATTTGCTCCACCCATGACCTTGGGCTATAGGGCCCGAAGGAGGCGGTGCTTCTTGCCATTGTACATGACCTCTTAAAAGAAGCGGAAGAGGGGTTACATGCTCCTTCTCCCTGCTCCTGCCTGTGAGGTAGATTCGTTCTCGGTCAGATCAGAGGACGACTTCAGCTGGCTACTCCATTCTGTATTTGTGAGTGTATTTTCTCAATTTACCTTAATAAATTTCTCTAATACTTCTTAAACAGACTCCCCATGGATTTATCGCTTTATCTGGTGCCCAACATAGGGCACAAACCCATGACCATGAGATTAAGAGTCTTATGCTCTACCAACTGAGCTAGCGGGGCAATGACTGTCCAGGCATCCAATGTCTCTGTCATTTCTAGACTTTTGGAAGTTGCTTACAATGCACTTACTGTTTACTTAGGTAATATTATATCTTTCTGGGGTCTTTGATATAGTTGAAGACTAGATAGTTATAATTATAATTTTCCTTGGTTATGATAAAAGATAAATTAGATATGAAACTTTAGACTCACAAATATCAGATAGATGATAAAATACTTTCTTTAATTTTGCCAAATACAAATAGACTAGATATTATAAACTGTAATTCTTGCTTGATAAATGTTCTATTATACGTAATTTTACTATGTTAAAGTTAAAACCTTCCTTTTTGATTAAACAGTAAAGGAGAAGTGCTGTGGGATATCTTTCTGTACACTGTGAACATGTGTTGCTCTGATTGGTTGATAAATAAAGCTGCATTGGCCTATGACAGGGCAGGATAAGGTTAGGTGGTACATTCAAACTGAAGATGAGACAAGGAAGGGTGGAGTTGGGGAAGACGCCAGCCCACTGTCAAAGGAGGAACAAGATGCCAGCAGATCAGTAACGCCACAGCCACATGGCAACATATAGATTAATAGAAATGGGTTAATTTAAGATGAGAGAGTTAGCTAGCAAGAAGCTGAAGCCATAGGCCATACAGTTTGTAATTAATATAAGCCTCTGAGTAATTATTTTATAAGCAGCTGTGGGACCACGGTGGTGGTGGGGGATTCATCCTGACTGCAAGGACACAGAGAAACTGCCCTCTACACCTCCATGTGTGATTTATTTAGGAGCTGGGTGTTGGGCCCCCCAAAAGAGCGAAAACAACCAACAACAGTGATTGGATTGGTGACTACTCTGGTTGTCATTGAAGAGCCTTCATCCAGTAACTGATGGAGCCAGATTCAGAGACCCACAACCAAACATTGGACTGAGCTCAGGGGAGTGCTGCTGAGGAGAGGGAGAAAGGATTGTAGGAGCCAGGGGGTCAGGAAAACACTGGCCTGGCTCATGGGAACTCACAGAGTCTGAAACAACAACCAGGGAGCCTGCATGGGACCGACCTAGGCCCTCTGCATATATGTGACAGTTGTGTCGCTTGGTCTGTTTGTGAGACTCCTAGCAATGGGAACAGGACCTGTCCCTGGTGCTTTGTCTGGCTCTTTGGAACCTATTCCTCATGCTGGATTGCCTTGCCCAGCCTGAATGTAGGAGGAAGTCTTGTGGCAGCTTGATATACCATGCTTTGCTGAAGCCCATGAGAGGGCTGTCCCTTTCTGAGTGATTATGCAGGAGGGGTGGATTGAGGGGGATGGAAGGGAGGAGGGAGTGAGAGGAGAGGAGGGAAGGGAGGTTTTGGTTGGGATGTAAAATAAGTAAACATATATATATATGTGTGTGTGTGTGTGTGTGTGTGTGTGTGTGTGTTTGTATATGTATGTGTGTGTGTGTGTGTGTGTATATATATGTGTGTGTGTGTTTGTATATATGTGTGTGTGTGTGTGTGTGTGTGTGTGTGTATACTTTAAAATTTAAAAAAAAAAAGGAAAGAAAATTCCAGGGGCTGGAGAGAAGGCTGAATGGTTAAAGCACTTGTTGCTCTTGCAGACGACCCAGGTTTGCTTCCCAGCACTCACATGATAGCTCACAAACACCTGTAACTCCATTTGCAGGGAATCCAGTACCATTTTGTGATCTGCACAGGCAGGCATGTGGTGCATGCGCACTCATGCAGGCAAAATACACACGTAAACAAATCTAAAACAAGACAAGAAAAGAAAGCTCTAGGTAAGAGTCTGAGTGTCTAGGACTGGTCTAGCCTTGGACAATGAAGAGATCTGACAGTACAGTGTAGTGGGTAGCCATTCCAGCTTTGGTCTGGAAGTTCCACCCCCATTGAGGCTTTGGTAACTGCCACGCCTACAAGGCAGGGCCAAGGGAGGACCCCCAATTCAGACAATCTTACTCATTACTCTAAGACTTGCTGTGGAACCTATAGTTAGTCTAACTGAGATTTAACTGTCTGAGTTCTTTCACAGTACCCAACAGAGATACCATCACCCCCTAAACAGCAGAAAGCAATTCTAAGAAAATGACGCTCCTTCTCCCTAAGGTTTCATATTTCTCAGGGTTATGGATGATGGTTATAGGGTTGGGGGTGGAAGAAAATATTAGACTCAGTATTCTCAAAAAAAAAAGGGAAAAGAAGAAATGGAATGGATAGGTATAAGATATTATGGTAGATTATTGTACATACTAGTAAACAAATTTAGTAAAATAGCAGCCTTAGATAATTTGCACTATAATTTGCACTGTTATGGATTCTTATATGTTGATACAAATGTAAACTATTTTTATATTCCTGTTTAAGATAATTTGTATATTGATACAAATACAGAACTATATTTGTTATAATGTACATATATTTCTACTCTTATTTGAAATATTTGTATATTGATACAGATGTGAATTTATGTCTGTCATACTTTATGTATGTTCTACTTCTGTTTAGGATATTTGGTATATTGATATATATTTAAGATTATTGTCACATTGCATATTGCACTATACATTCCTACCTCTGTTATAAATATCTTGTGTATTGTCACAATTTTGAAGTCATCGTTCTTTACCATACATTTGCTTATAGACTGTTTACCTTGTTTACATGAAGCCTTAGTCCTTAGGTTTTTTTCGGTAGATAAGACTTATAGATTTATAGTCACCTATGCTTGTCATCTCTATAGTTACATTAGTTAGGTTATCCAGATTTACAGATACATAGGTCAGATGGACAGGTAATCTTCAAACACTTCATAGACCTAGAGAATATGGCATTTAAATAACTTAGAATTCTGTTGACGTGAGACACAATTGCTCCTGGCAGCACCAATTCGATCCCGAGAGAATGTTGGACTTCTAAGACATTTCCAGTTGGAAGTTTGTCTTCTTGGCACAAAATGGCCTACTGGGCAAAGAACTGCCCTTGCCTCGACTGCTGACAGTACGAAGACAATGCTGTCCTTTCTGGACAAGCGGGACACAAGGAAAGCGACCACTGTACTCTGCCAAGACAGGGTAAGATGGTCTTTCAGAATTCCTGCTTCTGAAAATGGTCTGTCAGATACTCTAGGCCTGTAGCCAATTTGAATACACCAACAATGCTGAGAAACATTAGGTGACTGCTCAGGCTGTCAGCTGTCTCGGTCTACTCTTGCAAGATTCCCAAAAGTTGCTTGCATCCATCTACCATTTCTCAGGTACCGTTATATTCCTTCTCAGGTCTTTGATGGGATTGAAGACTAGAAGTTATAGTTACAACTTAGTATATACAATATCTTAGATAGAACATATTAAGTATTAGATTCAGGTTCTTTAGGATAGGACACCCTTTGGAATGATCTTTGTAACATACCATTTGCCTACGCTCTAGACTTCTCTGGATTTTAGTATGTGTTTCTTGCTTGATATTGTTCGCATTGATTGTAGTTCCATCTTATCTAGATCATTGTCCCTCATTATTCCTGGACAATGTTTGATGACCATTCCTTTGTATATAGTCTTGTATTAAGTTAGAACCTTCTTATTTAGACAAAAAGGGGGAGATGTAGTGGGTAGCCATTCCAGCTTTGGTCTGGAAGTTCCACCCCCAATTGAGGCTTTGGTAACTGTCACACCTACAAGGCGTGGCCAAGGGAGGGCCCTGAAGACCAGGGAGCAGGATGTGCGGTGCTCTCTTGCTGCTGGAAGCCGGATGGGACAGGTGGCCGGAGGAGAGTTATCAGAGAACATTGCCGGACTACGCTGCTGCATCTTTCACAAAACCCTCAATCTACCTATCCCTTCATTTGTAAGTTACGCCTTTAAATAAATCTCCTTTTAACTACGTGGAGTGGCCTTAATATTTACACCAATAGTACAGCCACAGCAGGCATCCCTTTTGTAGGCTGAAGAAGGATGTGATGGATGACTTAGTCTTTAGTTGTATGAGCCTGAATGCAACCAGTCCTGTTGGACTCTGGAAACTGAGCAGGATCAGATCTCGCTGGTACTCGCATGCTGGAGAACAGGTTTTCAGAAGAGAAGAGATGGGTGCTGAGCAGTTGATTTCCTAGGTCACATCACAGGGTCACACTCCACCTTCCGGCCTGATTCAGCAATGACCTCCAAAAGCCTTTGCGGCTCCACCTGGGGTAGAAAGAGTGCACCCCTCCCCACCCTCCCAGAATGTGGCCTGTACATCGCTGCACACTTAGCACATGTCCATCGTGTAGTCACCTTTGGAATGAGTGTCTTATACAAATATTAATATATCTGACTGAAGGAAGATTTAGAAACACAGATTAAAAGAAAAGCCACCCATAGATCTGGGACCAAAAGTATTAACTTAGCATTTGCAGGTGTTAGCAGAATTTCAATTCATGGTGAGCTTTTTTTTTTTTCTTCCTACATCCAGCTCTTTAAAAACCAAGCCCAATAAATACAAAATATGAAAGGAGAAGGCAAACTGTTTGGAGGGAAGAAAGGGACCAGTGGAGGGAAGGAAGAAGGAACGAGAGGTGAATGGCAGGGTGAATATGAGCAAAGTCCAACTATAGACAAGTATGGAGATATCATAATGGAACCCATTATTTTACATGCCAAGTTTAAATCGCACAGCTCCTCCACATTTACCTCACAACAAAGGCTCCATTTGTGTGGCTTACATGGGCAGATGAATAAAGAAAGGAGTAACCAACTGAATGAGTTAACGTAAGTTTGGAGAAAAAAAAATGGTCAGGCCAAAAGTTGACACAGAGGAAGAAATGGGAAGGGAGAGTAAGGTTCAGACTGCAGAAGACACGTTCAGCCCACCCTCTCTGTCCCCTCCTCGGCTCTCTCTGCTCCCACCAAGGTAGAATTGGTGCCAGGAGAGAGCAGTTCACAGAGACAGGCCAGACCTGGCCAATAACCATTAATGGAAATGTAGAGACTGGAGCCCTTTCCCTCTGTGTGACTTGGAAATGTCAGTTGTGACTTAGGGAAAGAGGATTCATGGAAACAACCAAGCCAGGGTCACCACATGCATGCAGTATTTTAGGCCCAGCAAGCAGTCTGGCAGGTTCAAAGCCTCTGGTGAATGGGCTCCAGGAAATCTGATAATAGCAGCACCATGGATGCAGAAATACATCCCCATGACGCGCCCCTAGCTGAGTTAAAGATTATCATTGATTTATCTGATGCAGAAACAGCAGGCTTCCACATCATGTCTTGGAAAACAGCCTGGGAAAAGACAGAGAATTAGACAATCTTTATTATTAATTCCAATACCGCACTTCCCCGTGGGTCTGTGCAGTAAATCACCGGCTCTCTTAATGGGAGTTTCTCCCTAGTTAAAGGGAGCTAATGATTTTTCATGGAGCCTGTCCACATTCTCAGTTATAAAGATACTTTGTAAAAAAAAAAAAAAAACCCAAATATTAATTAATTACACCCAACTCAAAAAAAAAGCTAATAGATACAAGAGATGCAAAAGATCTAGAACAATCACTATATTTCCTGCTTTGAACATCAGATATTTATTAAGACTCTTCTATGTGTTGAAATCAAGCAAGCTAGGCACTGGGCTTTGCTGTGCATTACAGCTAGAGTCCTTTTTCAAAGCGAAAAAGATTAATCTGGGAAAGGTTATTTAAAATTTGTACTGTGTGTGTGTGTGTGTGTGTGTGTGTGTGTGTGTGCATGTGCTTGCAAAATGCCTGCTGGAGGAGTAGAAGGGAGTGGGAGGCCATTTGCTTTCCCAACAGAGAACTTCTTGAGAGAAGCTAGTGTATTCAACACCAACAATCTACCTGCTCTGGGCCTCCATTTATTTACTGTGGTCTGGGGTTGCCTTCTCTTTCCATGGCCCCCAGAGAAGGCCTGGTACAGGAGCTGGTCACAAGCCAGCCCAGGAGGGCCAACAGAGGTGAGCAGGAAAGCAAGTCCTGGTCCCTCAGTAGTGTTTGACTTCTGACCTTCCTAAGCTGGAATCAGCACCAGGATGCTGGCAGGAAGGATCTTGGATTCTGCAGTCTTATAGATGAAGATATAAATTCAAGCTTGATCTCTATGTGAGCTTGAACACAATCCTCAGCCTCCCTGAGACTTCATTTTCTTCCCTCCCTTAATGAAGGCAAAGTCTGCCATGCAGAGAGGTTTAATGGAGGCGATGCCTACCCCGCGGAGAGGCTCAATTAGATACCGTATGCACGATATCTGCCATGCCGTGGTAGCTCAATCAATAAGAGCCATGGTTATGGTGCAAACTAAATTCCACCCACAAATTGGAGTCACGTGGTTGGTTTTTTAACCCATGATATTTACTAACAATTTATTCTGGGAAGAAAAATTAGTAAGTGTTGTGAGAAAACCTCCATTATTTCACGCCCAACCCTTCCTAAGACTGAGGGATCTAGTCAGGGAGTAAATAAACCCACCACAAGGAACAGCTTAAAGCAACTCAGGCATCCAAGAGATAACCATTGAGAGATAAAATTCTTCCCCAGTGTCTGCCACTTTGGAGATAACAGCAGTGAGTGTGGGCAAATGGTGTCCTGAGGAGATTCTCTGGCTGAGCCCTCGTCCTCCGCTCCCTTCCGCAGAGCATGCTTTTCTGTTTGTGCAGGTATTTTCTTTCCTGGGATCTACAGAGGACCCAGGGCATCCTTAGGTTATCTATCCCTAGCCCTGCCAGGCTGCTTGCTGGGTTCTGACCTCACCTCTGGCGTCAGCCTTATCAGGTGTGGACAGAATCGGCTCCATCAGTTTCCCTATTCTGGGAGCTCTGGGCCCAGATCCCCCCACACCCAGACCTCTTCCTCTATGATGGCAGAGGGCCAGGCACCTCTGGGACCGAACATGGTGGTCATTTGCCAAATGAGAAATGACCACAGGGATCTACAAGCCAAGCCCTGAGGCCCAGGGGAAGAGAGGAAGGGTGAGGTTCAAATGACTGTTGACATAGAACAGAGCATATGCCAAGCTCAGCTGGATGGGAGAATGGGGGTGGGGAGCGGGAAGGGACATTTTAGGGACAGCAACTCTCCCCAGCCTAGGTCAACATGGGATACTAGTGAGGGGAGCGGTCCATGATGAGGACACAGTCTCCTCTGTGCTTGATTCCTCTAGGGGAATGTGGAGACTAGACAGCCTGCTGAGCAGGAAGGGAGAGACCTCACTGGGAAGCCCAAAAGTAGACAGCAACCCTTCTTTCCTGGGTACCTGGGCACTGGTAGCAGCTGCTCTATGTCAGCTCTAACCCATAACTCCAGTTTATTCCGCAGCTCTGATTTGTTTACATCTGTCAGCTTGAGTTGTCTGGGAGGGGGGTGTGTGTGAATGGCCTGGTGTGGGTGGAGCGAGTGAGTGTTAAATCAGAGCTCTTTCAGAGTCCCCTTTGTCCTGCTGAGGTCAGCACCAGCCACTTGTTAGTTGGCACAGGGACCCTTGCCTTTGTTGGACTTGTTAGTGTCCGTCGGTGAGGCATCCCTCACTGGAACTACCTCCTGAACCCCAGGTCTCCAGGTTCACAAGGCGGTGTTTTCACACTGGCGTGCCTGGAAGAGGCAGGGGTTAGGACACACACACACACACACACACACACACACACACACACACCTGCACCATGGTGTGGTGGTATTGTGTTCCCCAAAATATTGTGTACTTTAATAAACTTATCTGGGGTCAGAGACAGAACAGCCACAATATTAAACATGAGGATAGGCAGTGGTAGCATACGCCTTTAATCCTAGCATTCCAGAGACAGAAATCCCTCTGGATCTCTGTGAGTTCAAGGCCACATTGGAAACAGCCAGGCATGGTGACACACGCCTTTAATCCCAGAAAGCGAGCCTTAATCCCAGGGAGTGGTGGTAGAAAGCAGAAAAGTATATAAGGCGTGAGGACCAGAAACTAGAGGCATTTACCCTGGAGAGGCATTTGCCCTGGAGAGGCATTTGGGCTGGTTAAGCATTCAGGCTTCTAGCAGCAGTTCAGCTGAGACTCATTCGGATATGAGGACATAGAGGTTTCCAGTCTGAGGAAGCAAGACCAGCTGAGGATCCGGCGAGGTGAGATAGCTGTGGCTTGTTCTATTTCTCTGACCTTCCAGCATTTACCCCAATACCTGACTCGCGTTTGATTTTATTAATAAGAACTGTTAAGATTCATGCTACACCATGGAGACTGTGAGCCAGAGAGCTGGCCGGCCCAAATGGCCCTGGTCTCATGCCCTGGTAAGACAGGCAGTCTCACAAGGGCTTTTCCAAAGGAGTGCGGCCGTGCCCTAGTCAGCCAAAGGTACAGTTAGGACTAGTGTGGGAAGAAGTCGTTAGACAGCTGTGACCAAGGGGAAAAGGACACTCAATAACAAAGTAGTCAGTGTTCTGCTCAGCCGTGCTGTACTCCTCGTCCCTCGTGAGCCACAGCTGGGGAGGAGTCATCCTTCAGAAACCCACATGTGAGTGTGCTGAATAATGGATCACAGGGCTGTTCATTACAGGGCCGCATGCAACAGCAGAAGATTGGGGACAGTCTAAATGCCTGTCAATTAGGACTGATTAAATAATTTATGGTCTCTGCATACCATGTCATTCCAAAGCAGTCTGCAACATATATTGCTATCTCAAACAAACACACTGGGGTTCAGAATTCTGTATCATCATTTGTTTAATAAAAGGTGTGGGGGACGTGGGAGAAGGGGAAGAATGTGTATTTATGTACAACCTTGTTTAGAAGGATTTACAAACTGGCTACATTGAATATATAATTTCATATATATATGAAATCCCTGTAGCCAAGCCCAAGGTGCAGGTACAGAAATAACTCCACTTCTTTTTGGTTTTTCAAGACAAAGTCTCTTTGTATAGTCCTGGCTGTCCTGGAACTCACTCTGTAAACCAGCCTGGCCTTGAACTTGGAGATCTGCCTGCCTCTGCCTCCCAAGTGCTGGGATTAAAGGTGTGCACCACCATTGCCCAGCATGACTCCACTTCTTAATTGGGGAAGATATAGAATATTCTGGGTTTTTTTTATAAGAAAAGGGTGGGGATAAAGGAGGTGACATTTCTCTTCTTAACTTTTTGATACCTTTATAATTCAAGTTATACCAATATTAGCTATTAGATAATAACTAAAATTTTAAGAATTAACATGGATATCCTGACAGTAGCTCCAAAATAAATCAGTCATTGAAGGAGATGTGTGAGGAAGAGGGGAGAGGTAAACACTGTAGACAACAGATAAGATAGGCCATGAGTTGGCAAGTGTCAAAGCTGGGTGGTAAACACATGCGGGTCCTTATACTCCTTCCAATGTTTCATGAATGCTCAACTTTCCTGCCACCAGAAGTGTGTTAAATAATGAAGCCAACAGGACTGATAGCAAATGTTTGCACATACGAGGCTTCCTTCCATGCTAAGTGCATCGCTACACTGTCTTCCTCCTCCTCCGATCAAGACTGTTTTGGTGGAGAAGTCAGCCTTTCTGAGAGTGCTGATTCCAGGGCATCTGCAGATGGGGCCACAAACAGTCTCCAGAAACAGCCTGGGCCTTGAAGAATTGTCTGGGAGCTGGAAAGAAGGGAGTCTGTGGAGCTGTCTGCACAGTGTAGGCAGCTCTGGCGGCTGAGAAATCTAAGGCTGGGGTGGTGGTGGCAGGGGAGAAGCAAAATGCTTGATTGTTTAACGACATCCGTGGAGCTATGAGGGCTGGAAAAAAGAAGGGAGCCATTCCAAGGATTCCAGAGGAAAGGCATGGGTGATACAAGCACATCTGAAGTAATGTAACAAACAGGAAACAAACGGGCATGTTCTTCCCCCTCCCTGATAACTGTGGGAGCCACCGTGCACACAGGGCAGGCCTGTCTCTGGAGCGGCTTGATCTTGGGACAGCTCAGGAAATGCCAAGCACTCCAGGTGGGCGCTTCTACAGGAATGTAAGGGAATCCTTATTCTTTTATTACATTTATTTGTCCATTTGCGGGGGAGGGCACCAGTGCCGCCACACTCATGTGGAGGTCGGAAGACAACTTGTGAGACTTGTTTCTTTTGATCCATCATGTAGGTCCCCAGGATCAAACTCAGCCCTTCAGACTTGGAGGCAAGTGTTGTATTCTCTGACAGATCTCGCTAGCCTGGAAAGCTTTTTCTATTTGCCAGGTTACTAGGGCTCCTAACTAATGGAGAAAACTCCCCCTCTGTTCCAAACGCCGGCAAGGTGTTTGACCAAGGCTGAACCTCTGAGTGCATGCACAGTGCTTTGGGAAGGTTCGTCTTTCCCAGGCAGCCTTTTGCATCTGGTTGTGCACACTTGTGAGTACTCCTGTGGCTGCTTCAGGGAAGCTTTGTGGACAGTTAAGTGAAAGAAGAGACCAGGGCACTTTCTAGGGGTCCAGCCACATCCTTCTGTCTCCACTGTAGGGCAAATTAGGTGACCCTCCTCCCATCATGTCCAATGCCCACTTTGATTGCGGAATTACTGCCAGATTTACACAAGTTAAGCTTGTTTGCTACTGATAAGAAACTTAAAGAAATCATCCTTAAGGTTCATTTTTCAGTGTGTGTGTGGTGTGTGCATGTGTGTGTGTGCACATTATGCATGTCTGTGGGTGCCTATGCCTTTGAGAGAGCCTACACTCATGCATGTGCATGTCAAAGCCCCAGCAGGACATCAGATTTCTTGTTCCTGACTTTTTGCCTTGAGACCAAGTCTCCCCCAGAACTAGAAGCCTTTTCAGTTAGGCTGGCTGGCCATAAATCTCTGGGGATCCACCTGTCTCCACCCCACAATGTCGGGGTTTCAGGCACCCACAGCCGTGCCTGGCTTTTTACATGGGTGCTGGGGATTTGAACTCAGGTCCTCATGCTGGTAAAGCAAGCACTCTTACCCCCTAAGCCATCTCCCTGGCCCTAAAGAACTAAAGGGGGATACATCTCTATCACAGCAGAATACATCTCTATCACAGCAGAATACATCTCTATCACAACTTGTAGATCAAGAAACACAACAGCACAAACAGTATAGTGATGCCCTTTTAAAAAGAACCTTTGTTTTTTACTAACAAACAATTAAATAATATGTATATATTAAATGTTATGATATTTTGGGTTCGTTCAAAATAATCCACAGTTGAGGGAAGGTACAGAAAAACAGGTACACAAATTTTTTATTATTATTATTATTAACTGGGTAATGTTTACATAAGCATCCAATGTGATCACACACTCCCTTTAAAACTTCCACACTATCAACATGAATAGGCCCTGCTCCTTGGGTAATTATTGGCTTCCGGGGGCTACATCTAGAAGAAAAGTCATTTATTTAGGGTAGCCTCTGGTAAGTTGCCCATGTTCCAATGGATAGACAGCCCCATATCTGAACTCCAGGTTGCCATGGGCTAAACAAAATATAACACAGAACAAATCCAAAAGACATAAATATGATAAGATGGGCTCAGCAGGTAAAGTGCTCATCAGACAAGCCTGAGAAACCAGGTTCAATTCCCAGAGCCTACGTAAAGATAGAAGGAAAGAACGTCTACATATATTCCATGGCACATGCATGTCCCCCTCCCACATTGTGTACACACTGTGGTAGTATGAATGCAGTTGGCCCCCATAATCTCATAGGGATTGGCACTAAAGGTGTGGCTTTGTTGGAATGGATATGGCTTTGTTGGTGGAAGCATGTCACTGTGGGGGCAGGCTTTGAAGTTCTCTATGCTCAGGATACTGCCTGGTATCTCAGTCTATTTCCTGTTGCCTGCAAGATGTGGGGCTCTCAGCTACTCCTCCAGCACCACATCTGCCTGCATGCAACCATGTCTCACCATGATGATAATGGACTGAACCTCTGAAACTGTAAGCTGCCACCTCGATTAAATATTTTCTTTATAAGAGTTGCCATGGTCATGGTGTCTCTTCACAGCAATAGAAACCCTAACTAAGACACATACCAATAATAATATTTAAAAAATTTAAAGATAAAATATAAATTAATTTTCCCATGCTATTCT
>CABHPQ010000456.1:31755-45821 GCA_902168405.1 Peromyscus aztecus
TGGCACATGCATGTCCCCCTCCCACATTGTGTACACACTGTGGTAGTATGAATGCAGTTGGCCCCCATAATCTCATAGGGATTGGCACTAAAGGTGTGGCTTTGTTGGAATGGATATGGCTTTGTTGGTGGAAGCATGTCACTGTGGGGGCAGGCTTTGAAGTTCTCTATGCTCAGGATACTGCCTGGTATCTCAGTCTATTTCCTGTTGCCTGCAAGATGTGGGGCTCTCAGCTACTCCTCCAGCACCACATCTGCCTGCATGCAACCATGTCTCACCATGATGATAATGGACTGAACCTCTGAAACTGTAAGCTGCCACCTCGATTAAATATTTTCTTTATAAGAGTTGCCATGGTCATGGTGTCTCTTCACAGCAATAGAAACCCTAACTAAGACACATACCAATAATAATATTTAAAAAATTTAAAGATAAAATATAAATTAATTTTCCCATGCTATTCTGTGTCAATGACAACTCCTGGCACATGCTAGGGTGTATGCCTATGTACATTCCTTGTGCTCAGCACAGAGCCTGGCACACAGTGGGTGATCATAAGTGTCCTGAACAAATGAATGATAGAATGTTGTTGCATCATATCCCATACAAGGCCTAGCATAGTACTGAGGTGTCTGTCCTAGGTGCCCCAAACTGTGTCACGGCTTGAACTGAAATCAATTAAATTGAAAAGAAAGGTTTATCAACTGCTGACTTTGTCTTTCTTTTGTGTGTATCTTTTTTTTTGGGGGGGGGTAGGGAGTGGCTATGGTGGATTGAATCCAGGATCTTGCACATGTCATGTCTAGACAAGACATTGAGCTACCCCCAGCTTCTACTTACCAACCTTACTTTTAGTACTTGCTTCCAAGCAAGGAACTGCTTTTAAATCCTAAAATATCAGAATTTTGAGGGACTTAAAGATCATTTTATACAGTCTCCTTATGTTACAGATGAGGGAAACGTGGTCCAAAGAAACGATCTTTCAAAGGCTCACGGGTGGTACAGACAAAGCCCAAACAAGAGAATTTAGTCTCTGAGGCCAGCCTGGGCCTTATTTGTTACACCGGCTAGCTCTATGACTGTTCATTTGTCATGTGATCCTCCTGTGATTCTATCTTCACAAAGAACGCTTCAAATACATAAACACAATTTTTCCAAGGTCTGGGTCACAGACACTCCATAAAGCCTTAGGAATACTGTTTGCCACATTGGATTATGTCCCTCAAGAATTTTTTTTTAAATAGTCTTTTCCAAAGCAAACAGAGCTACGATTGTTCTCACTAGAAAGGGCTGAGGTTGTTTTTAAAGGAGTGAACTCTCTGAAGTGTCCCCGAAATCTGAGTCAATTTTTAAAATTTCCTCTGCATCTTGCTTGTCAAAGCAACTGTGTGAAATCCAGTGCTGTCTAAGCCATGGTCCTAGGTCTGCTCTGTGGCGTTCCACAGAGGCTGTCATCGGTGTCAAGCCAAACCATACACAAACCAGTCAAAGAGAACATGCCAAACTGGAATAGTGGGAACAATTCACAGAAGTATTTTACAGCATTGCATCTTCTAAAAACATATTGATTTTTTGAAAAAGCTTTCGAATTTCAATGCTGGGTTAGCTGCACCTTATAATTTAATTATGTAGACTTTCAAAGTAGCATAAACATAGTGGTTTTTCGTGTCATTCAGATTCTGGGCTTTTGCACGCAGAAGTATGTGGCCTCTTCCAAGCATCTTGTGACACTTCCATCCCCCTACTGAACTGGGTGGCTGGATTCCTTTAAGAGGATTGCCGAGTTGATCCCGTTTATATAACTCAGAAGACTGAATAACAGGAAAGAGCAAAGAAGGGAAGAGGTCAAGGAGAGAAGCTACAAACAAGGGCTGCTCCTCGGAGGGGCCCTCTAAGCAAGGAGAGGTCAAAGGTTGTGAACTCACACAAAGCTGAGCACAAGGGGTGGTGTAACGGGTATCATTTTCGTAAGCAAAGCGAGAGGTTAGCTTCCAGCCATTCATCAAGGGTTAAGCTTTAAGCCTAAGAGCTTTGGGTGAGTCAGGGCCAGAGATTGGCAAAGAAATGCAACACCTTATCTCTAATCAGCCCTGCCTCAAAATAGCTCTGTCTTCCCTCAGGCAGAGGCTCATCATCCCAGCAAAGCACCGTGCAGCGAGGTGCTGAGCTCCACTTAATCAGAAAGTCAAGCGCTGTGTGCTATTCATCTCTTGCACAAAGTTGGCTCTCTCTGGGTGGATCAATGCATAATTTAGCAAACCTGAAAAATGCTTGCACAAAATCAGGATGTCCCAGTCAGGAAAGACCTTCCAACTTCCCTAGGCCAATACTTCATTTTACAGATGGAGAAACTGAGACCCGGGAGATGAATGGTGTGAGGAAGAACACACAGGGAGTTAGCAGCGGGCTGAGGGAGACGTTCTCTTTCTCTTGGTTGTGCTGCTGAACTCATCTGGAAAAAAAAAAAAAAAGACTCATGCCCTGGTCGTTGTTAAGGAAGTCATTCCCAGTGCACAAAAGTTTCCGAATCAACACTTTTACAGTCAGCAGTTCTTTTAAACTCTTTCACAGGGGCCTCCCAAACCTCTTCTTCTAGCGTCATGATCCAGACAGCATTTTTATTTATTTACTTATTTTTAAAATTTCAGGTTGGGGTAGATGGTTTGCCACTGTGTCTTTCCTGCTGCTGGAAGAGAATGTAACAAATGGGTAAAGTGCTTGGGGGGTAAGGGTCAGACCAAAATGCCCACTAACATTATCAACTGCTTCCTACACACACACACACACACACACACACACACACACACACCCTCCACTCTCCCACCCCATCACCGAGCCTTATGACTCAGGATTTGGCCTCCCAGAGGTCATCTATGGGATGTCTCAGCTGGAACATTCCTCCCCAACAGTTCCTGTACCTCCATTTGTACCCTTCACACAGTATGGGCCTTGTCCAGACAGAGGAACACAGAGTCTAAGGCACAGGGGAAGCCTAGGGCTTTCAAAAGGCTGCTGGAAACTGGGCGGGATAATGGAGATTTAGAACTCAGACAGTTCCAGGGCTGGAATGTGCTGGTAGGAAAATGCCTGGCTCCAGCTAGCTTCAGTTTTGTTTCAGGTTGTTACTATCCAGGACTTTGTGTCCAAGAGTAAAGAGAAATAGAACGCTAAGGGACAGGAAATTGAATTTCAACTCCCTTCCATTTCTTGGTGATTGTCATCTCTTAAGCGTTCCCATTTATTTCTTGCATGAGTCACTCAGGCTGGGCTTATCACAGCTTTTAGGTAGAAATTGGTCCCTAGTTATTCCTCAAGGTGGGACTTATCTCTCCTAGTGAAACTCCAAGCTACTTCCCAAATACCCAGAGCTCTCTAATTCCCACAGACTTCCTACAGAAGTCTGAACAAATAGCAAGTGATTAATAAATTCTTAACAGCCCATGGGTCAGCATCATAGTTCTAAACTTGTTTCAATCCATTCCATACAGGACCCCTGTCATATTCATGAAGAAACCACCAGACAAAATAGTGGAAACCCAAGGTTCACACCCACTGGACATCAGAGCCAGATCTCAGGCCCACACTTTCTGAAATGAAATCTGGCTTTCACTCAGTCTTCTATAATATGATGCAGAAAATATACTGCTGAAGAGATTTAAGTGAAAGTCAACAAAGAAGGAAACAGTACTAGGTCATTTTGGAGTGGACTTTACAATATAGTCAATTTAAAAAAATAAATAAATAAAACAGGAGCCAGGCGTGGTGGAGCACACTTTCAATTCCAGCACTCAGGATACAGAGGCAGGTGGACCTCTGCGAGTTTGAGGCCAGCCCATATAATGAGTTCCAAGAGAGCCTGACAATTATGTCAACGTCTCTGTTTTTAAAGCAGAAGCTCAATTGCAGTTGTTTGATCAGAATAAAAACAGGTTCCTTTTTAGCTGAAGAACTGAATGTGGGAGGTAACTGGGTACTGAGGACAAGTGAGACACAGAGGCCTACGAGGCTTTTTGCTCTAGTACCTATGCAGCATGGCCTCCGGGCTAGCTCACCGCCAGTGTCTGAATGTGACATGTTCCTAAAGGTTCATGTGTTTGCGCTTGCTTTTCCAGTTAGCAGTGCTATCTGGGGAGTTTTGGGATCTTTTGGACAGCTATGTAGATCTATAGGTGCAGGGCCCGGGTTAAGGCCCAGGTATCTCTGCTGCTTGATCCATGGGAACGTGACAGATATGCAGCAAGTAAGCACCTGTCACGGGCCAGCAGAGCCCCAGCTGCCATGTTGCCCCGCCTCGTAACTGTGAGCCGAGGTAAATCTTCACTCCTCTCTCGCCGCGTATTTAATCACAGCAAAGAGAAAAGTAACCAATCCACTCACTAACGTCAATGTTGTTCACACTCAAATATTATGCTATTCAATGAACGCTCATGCTTCAAGATGATGCTACAAGGAATAGCAACCAGCATTTACTGAGTGCCTACTGGGTGCACGGAATGGTTCTGGTGACTTTCTTGGTTTTCCCCTCAGATGACTGTGAAACCCTAGGTTCGTACTAAAGAATATCATATTTGTAAATGTCAAACCTATGGTGCCAGGAACCTTGACAGATACATTGTATATGTCGTGATAGCTAACCCTCATGTCAACCTGGTGATTAACGAGTGAAGGCTAGGGAGGAAAGAGGTCACGAGCAAACTTGAAATCAGATAACTAACAGATGGCAGCGATGAGATTTGATCAGATATTAATGTCTCTACAGCCTCAGTTTTCCTGCTATAATAGCGCTTCTCAGTGCTTATGCATATTAGCGGCAGGTGGTGATATATTGTGTATCCTAATAAAGCTCGACTGAGGATCAGGGAAGCAGAGCAAACCACAGCCACCCCCTATTACCTCACAAACTCCACGAATCCTCTGACCAAATCCTCTGAGTCCTCACCTGAAAGGGTCTCAGCTGAACTGTTTCAGTTCCTGTCTCCCCAAGCCTTATATACCTTTCTCTGCCCTGACGTCACTTCCTGGGATTCAAGACGTGTGTGCTTCCCAGTACTGGGATTAAAGGGTGTGTGCCACCACTGCCTGGCTCTGTTTCCAGTGTGGCCTTGAACTCGCAGAGATGCAGACAGATCTCTGTCTCCCGAATGACAGGATTAAGGGTGTGTGCCACCATTGTCTGGCCTCTATGTCTAATCTAGTGGCTGGCTCTGTCCTCTGATCCTCAGGCAAGCTTTATTAGGGTACACAATATATCGCCACAGTGGCACCTGAGAGCTTTTGAGTAATAGTGAAACTAGGTCTTGCCTCAGACTCCTTACATATGAAGGTGCAAGCCTCAAGTCTAGATTCTTAAAAATCTTTGTAAGTGGCTGGATGTGCACAGTTGTAATATAAGCATTTGGGAGGTGGTGGCAGAAGGGTCAGGAGCTCAAAGTCATCCTTGGCTATATAATAGAGTTTGAGGCAAGCCTGGGCTGCATGAGACTCTGTCTCAAAACCAAAAGTAAACAAAGCAAAATTTCTATAAGTAATTCTCATAGGCAACCAGGGCTAGGAACTATATTAGCTATGCTGAGTCTCAGTTTCTTCAGTTGTAAAACAAGGTGTTTGGATGGACATTTCTAAGACTCTCTGCAGTGCTATAGTCACCGGAACTCTGCTAACACTGGATCATTAACCGCTTAAGAAACCATTTGCCTTTGAAATTCACACTTGTCACTCACACTGCCTAATACTTTCCCAACTTCCTGCTTAACTGCAAGCTAGGAATGAAGCTCCTTAAACATTTGAGACAGGTCTATGTAAAATATGGGGGCAGGCAGGCACGTGAGAGATGGCTCAGCAGTTAAGAGCCTTGACTGCTTCTTCAGAGGACCGAGGTTCAATTCCCAGCACCCACATGACAGCTCACAACTAACAGTAACTCCACTTCCAGATCCAACACCCTCCTCTGGCCTATGTAGACACCAGGCATGCAGGTTATTTCATGTATGTTTTTAAAGACCAGGAAAAGGCCCTGGTGCTCCAAGGAGATTTCTGTCTTCCATCTTTCTGTCTTCCTTTCATGCTATCATTTACAGCTATTTGGTGAAATCTCCAACAATCCCAGCTGTTTAGTGTTACCTCTGTTGTAGTTACATCAAAACAGTCTTCAAAAATGATGAGCCAGGAGCAGCAGCACATGCCTGTAATGCCAGCACATCAGAGGTTGAGGCAGGAGGACCCATGAGTTCCAGGCCAGCCTGGATTACATAGCAAGACCATGTCTTAGCTAGGGCTTCTATCACTGTGAGGAGACGCCATGACCACAGCAACTCTTATAAAGGAAAGCATTTAATTGTGGTGGCTCGCTTACAGTTTCAGAGGTTGAGTTCATTATCATCATGGTGGGACATAGTGGCATGCGGGCAGACATGGTGCTGGGGAAGGAGCTGAGAGTTGTACATCGTGATGCACAGGCAATAGGAAGTGAACTGTGTATTGCACTGAGTGTAGCTTGAGCAAAGGAGACCTCAAAGCCCACCCCCACAGGGACACACTTCCTCCAACAAGGTCACATCTATTCCAACAAAGCCACACCTCCTAATAGTGCCACTCCCTTTGGGGGCCATTTTCATTCAAGCAATCACATTCCACACCCTGGCTCCAAAAGGCTTGTAGCCATATCATAGTGCAAAAATGTATTCAGTCCAACTTCGAAAGTCTCCATTGTCTGTAACAGTCTCAAATCCATTTAAAAGTCTAAAGTTCAAAGACTCTTCTGAGATTCATGCAATCTCTTAACTGTAATCTCCTGTAAAGTCAAAATCAAAAAGCAGATTGCATACTTCCAACATATAATGGCACAGGATATATATTACCATTTTAAAACATAGGGAAGGGAGTAAAGTGAGGAAATACTGGACCAAAGCAAGACCAAAAACCAGCTAGGCAAACTCCAAACTCTGCATCTCCATGTTTGATATCAAAACACTCTTCAGCTTTCAACTCCAACTCCTTTCAGCTTTGTTGACTGCAACATACTTCTTTCTCTCGGGCTGTTTCCACTCCCTGTTAGCAGCCTTCATCTGCAAGTATCCCACAGTTCTGGCAACTCCAACATCTTGGGGTCTCCAAAGTAATCCAGGCTTCAACTTCACAGCTTCAAGAAATTGACCCTCTAGGCCTCCATGCCTGGCTTCAGCAGCTTTCCTTAGTCACAGAGGAAGATTCCATAATCTCTTTCCTCTATCCTTGACTCTAAAACCAGAACCATGTGGCTAAAGCTGCCAATTTCTGCTGCTTGTTGGGGCTAGAACATGGCCCCCTTGTTCAATTACATCTTTGCCAGCTTTCTGTTTTCCATGGTTTCCAACACTGCCTAAACTTGACTGCCTGAAACTCGCTCTGTAGACCAGACTGGCCTTGAACTCAGAGATTCTCCTGCCTCTGCCTCTGGAGTGCTAGGATTAAAGGTATGCACCACCATACCCAGCTCTAAGCTTTTCTTTAATTCCTCTTCCCAAGTTGGAAACCTAGCTGGGTGGGCTCTTGCTCTGAGGTCATCACTTCCTTTATTTCATTTCTTAATCTGTTTATCTCCTTGAACATCAGACTTGGTTCCATTCTGCTTCCCGGTACTCCTTTTCTCCTCAAACTGTACATTTTGTATTTTTCCTTGCTTAACTTGCTCCTTTTAACTATAAATCTTCATTAAAGTTACTACTAATAACCACAAGACAGAATCAATACTAGGCTGTTTTGAGATTTCCCTGCCAACAGAATTAATCCAAAACTCTTCACTTTAGCCTCAGGCTGACTATTTGGACAAGGGTGAAAGCAGCCACATTCTTCACCAAAATATCACAAGAACGATCTCTAGGCAACGTACTAAAATTCTTCTCCTCTGAAACCCCTTGATGAGGCCCCCACAGTTCAAATCTTCCATGCCTCTACTAGTATAGCCCATTAAGCAGTGCTTACAGCATCCCACTGCTTTCCTAATCCTAGTACCAAAGTCTAAATTCCTCCAAACAAGAACATGGTCAGGCCTATCACAACAATACCCTACTCCTGGTACCAACTTCTGTCTAGTTAGGGTTACTATTGCTATGAAGAGATACCATGACCATAGCAACTCTTATAAAGGAAAATATTTAATTGGGGTGACTTATATTTTCAGAGGTTTAGTCCATTATCATCGTGGCAGGACATGGTGACATGCAGGCAAACATGGTGCTGGAGAGGTAGCTGAGAGTTCTATGTCTTGATCTGCAGGTAGCAGAAGGAGACTATTGCCACATTGGGTGTAGCTTGAGCAAAGGAGACCTAAAAGCTCACCCCCACAGTGGCACACTTCCTTCAACAAGGTCATACTACTCCAACAAAGCCACACCTCCTAATAGTGCTGATCCCTTTGGGGGTCATTTTCTTTCAAACTACCACAGACCATGTCTCAAAAAAGGTTTCTAATCTTTGATCTAGAACTCCTCCCCTAGAAATCTATATGCTAAAAAATAAATCAAAAGCAGAAATTGTTTTAGAATGAAAGATGTCCATTTCAGTATTATTCACTATGGTGGAAAACTGGAAATAACTCATATTCTAACAGTAGAAAGTCAGGATTTTGGTAGGAAATCACTGAATGGGAAAATGGTTATTACAAGTTGCTCTTATACAGAGACAGGCACTCTCAAATTATGTAGAAAATTAACATACATAATGTAGAATGAAAATGTAGGGTGATAGCAGGATGTGGTGGCCCATGCCTTTAATACCAGTTAGTACTCAGAAAGTAAAGGAAGGTGGATCTGTGAGTTCAAGACCAGCTTGATCTACATAGTGAGTTCTAGGACAGCCAAGGCTATGTAGAAAGACTCTGTCTCAAAAAGGAAAGAAAGAAAAAAGGAAAGGAAAGAAAAGGAAAGGAAAAGAAAATGTAGGGTGGAAAATTATACTTTATTTATTATACATAGAAAAAAAATTTCTTCAAAAGTTAAAATACCTGAAGTCGCCTTTATAAATGGTCCAATTGTGAATGTGTGAAGACTGAAATACAAGTGATTTTGAAGTAGATTTTTTTTCTTTTTTTTGAGACAGGGATTCTCTGTGTAGCCTTGACTGTCTTAGAACTCACTCTCTAGACCAGGCTAGCCTCAAACTCATAGAGATCCACTTGCCTCTGTCTCCTGAGTGCTGGGATTAAAGGTGTACTCCACCACTGCCCAATTCTGAAGCAGATTTTGTCTCTGCAGCTCATGCCCAGCTCTAGACCTGTAGGCCAGTATACACTGAAACCTCATAATGAAAACATGAAACCAACAAACTGAATTTTTTAAGGGTGAAAAAAAGCAAATACGGATTTAAAGTTAGAGTCAAGGTAAGGGAGTGGTGACTTCCTGGTTATGGGTCACTTATCCTTCTTTAGGAAGATACTCCAGGTCCCTGGTCAAATGTAATTTCCTAGATAAAAGACTCAAGAAAGACATGAGCTTCACAACTGAGTTAGCAGCAACCCAGATAGCCGTTTTCAGTGTGTGGCCATATCACTGTTTCTCTGGAACCTCGAAAGCTTCTGGTACAATGAAGTGCCTCTCAGGTAGGTTCAGGGAGACTGCTGAGATCCAGGCCACACACTGCCTCCACTGTTTTAGGGTGCAGCACCCACACTGAGGCCCTCAGCAGAGCCTGCCCTCTGGGCCTGCCTACATCACAGGGAATCTATGACTTTGGAGTTCCCCAAGCGGCAGCTGTAGGGTGCTGTGATACTGGCCAGATGTCTCCCCACAAAGAGTGTGTGGTGGCACAGAACAGTGGAGCTCCTGCCAGTAACAGACGACACTGACGTAGTGGAGCTGGCTGATGGGAACCCCCACTGGAAAAGAAGGGGAGTCAAGCAGGTAGCTGCCAACCCAGACGAAGCTGAAGAAGAGCGAACACAGTGGGGCCTCTGGAAGAAGCGATGGTGTGAAGTACATGCATCCTGCATGATGTGTTTCCTGAGTGGCTGAAGGCCAACAGCCATAGATCACCCTCCTTCAGACTTGTTTTAAGCATCTTGGACATCCACACAAAAGTGGCAACGTCTAGACCTGTCTTTTTGATAGACTTGTTTCTCTTTTGGAACCTTGCCCATGCTTACACTAAACATGCATTTTATGACCCCTTTAAAGGAGAAGGTGTTTGGGGTTTGTGCTTTCTGAGTACAGTGCTCTGCCTCCTGGATCTTCCACGCTACCTCATATCATTCAGAGAATTGGCTTTTCCCATGCTAGACTATCCACGGATTGTTTTCTAATTCTGGGGAGCTTTGTTCCATGGGTCTACTTGTCCCCTGCTCTCCCCAGGTCCAGGTCATCAACTGTTCTAATTTTATGTCGTGGGATTTGCCTTTCTGTATCATCGTAGTGCGACATGTTTATTAATCGTAAGTACTGGCAGACAACAGCAGGCTGAGGCAACCACACTCTCCACGAAACCAGTTATTTCCCTCTTTGACATCTTGTGCCTGCTCTGTTCAAGAATGTTCATCGGACTTGGCCTGAGTGAAGTTATGACCCCCCCCCATTCACTTTATTATCAATGAGAGCTTTGTCAAGGCCACCCTAGTGGACCAGATGGCCTGGTTGTTCATCACCGGAGCTACATTTATGCTGCTCAGATTCCCCAGTGTGTCGCCAGTCTCGTCAGATTTTCCACATCCTGGTGTTGGTAGCAGTTTGTGTCCACCTCCGTGGGTCTCCCTACTTCGGGGTTTCTGTAGCTTGCACTGAGGACTCTCTTCTTTGAGCCTCCCCACCTGAAAGATGGAGGAAGAATATGGCAAGGGATTTTTAGAATAACTTCTTTGGGGCTGGAGAGATGCTCAGTGGCTAAGAGCACTTGCTGCTTTGGCAAAGGATGTGGGTTTGGTTCCCAGCAGTCACACGGCAGCTCACAACCACCTATAACTTCAGAATCAGTTCCGTTTCCTGGCCTCTGAGGGACCAGGCATGCAAGTAGTACACACGTGCAGACAAAATAAAAATAAACAAATCTTTCTAAAAATAAACTCTCTGCTGAGGCAAGAGGAAGAATCTGAGGCATCTGTTTATAAGAAGTATTTTAGAGAACTTAGAATTTAGTTCCAGTCAAGTGCTATCTTACTCCCGAATTCCATTCCCAGGGGGGAGGTTGACAGCAGTCAACACAGCCTCTCCTTCCTCAGCAAGGCAACCACTGGTCCTTCATAGAGAAGACCCTCTAGCGCACCTTGAGATTTTACCCAATTCTCCAACCATTTGGGAGCAGGAAAACTGTGACCTAGGGCACATCAGAAATCTTGGGCATTTTTTCTTGTTTTTCCCTGAAGAAAATATTCCTTTCTTGTTCCTATCCTTACTTTGCAAATTTTTTTTGTTTGTTTACTTTTTTGCACACTTTTTAAAAACAATCATGACCTGGCCTTATCTTTCTAGGGCCTTGATGGGCTTACACAGCAAGAGGAATAAAATAACCGACTTTTACATAGCCTGGTTCATCACTGAAATACGCTTACACTTCAAATGGCTTGAGTTTTCGTTTTTATTCTTGGCAAAGTAATGTAAAATTAAAAGGAGGAAAGATATATGATATTTAATACTAAGCTTCTAAAAGATGCCCGCTACCATTGCTTTGTACCTTGATAATAAAAGAGAATACAGAGGCTGGGAGATGGTGCAGTGAATTAGGGTGCTAGCTGCCTAAGTACAAGGACCCGCATTCAGATCCCCAGCACACATGTAGAAGTCATTTGGGTCTGTAACTCGAGCATTGAGAGGAGGAGTAGACAGGGACTCTGAAACAGAAAGCTGGGTGGGGTTCGCTGGCCAGCCAGCCTAGCTGAAAAATGGCCAGTTTCAGGTTTAGTGACAATCTTTATCTCAAAGAAATACGATCCAGAGTAATAGACCAAGATATCTGTTGTCATCCTCTGGTCTCTGGGCTTGCGCACACAAACTCTTACAATATACAAACACATAAGGGACACAAATACTGTTTTTTAAATTTTTGTTTTGTTTTTGTTGTTTTGTTTATTTCAAGACAGGGTTTCTCTGTGTAATAACCCTAGCTGTCCTGGAACTCACTTTGTAAACCAGGCTGATCTTGAACTCACAGAGATCTGCCTGCCTCTGCCTCCTGAGTGATGGCTTAAAGGCAGACACCACCATGCATGGCTATAAACACTTTTTTAAAAAGATTTATTTACTTGTATTTTATGTGTATGGGTGTTTTGCCTGAACGTAAATGTGTGCCCTATGTGCATGCAGTGCCTACAGAGGCCAGAAGAAGGTGTTGGATCCTCTGGAACTGGAGTTACAGATGGTTGTGAGCCTCTATGTGGGTGCTGGGATCTGAACTTTGCCCACCCATGCCCCACCCCCAGTCCTTCGGAAGAGCATCAAATGCTCTTAACCACGGAGCCATCTCTCCAGCCTGATTCTTAAAGGAAGTACAGGAGGCACTTAACATTTAAAGACAAAACAAACAAAACTCTCAGATGGGTGAAAGTGTGAGCGAGCCCTGGTGTCCCATTTTTAAGAAAACAGTCTCTGGAAGGTAGAGTGACTCGCGGGAATCAAATGTCCTGTGTCCTCAGCACACCAAGGTACAAAGGCCCCGTGGTCTCCTGACAGTGCTGGGTGAGAAACAAGGCTATGCTCCATACCAGGCGCTGCACCCCAAGGCCACATGTCAGGCCATGAGATTGCAGGAAACAAAGCCAGGAGCTGGTGACAGCCAGGACTCTAGCTCTGGGATGTGGCAGCGTACAGGGTGTGTGTGCACGGTAGATCTTCTCAGGTGTTTCCCTAACATCTCTGGTCCACAGTCAGCTGGCCACCCCTTCCGTCTCTCAAGCTTCCACGAAGGAGGCACATGGGACAAAAGGGCTTTGGGTCCCAGGTGTGTCGTTCTAGTCCCACCACCCCTGTCTCTGTGGCCTGTCCTTCCTAGGGACTGGCAACATGACCCATAACAGCCACCGGGGTCAAGGATAGTCACAAGGTACAGTCAGGAGTTGTTTTCACATTTGCTAAGACCATTTCCGTTGACCAGACCTTATCCTGCTTTATGATCAGTCCCTTTGGGGGACAGGTGCAGGCCTTCTCACTGTCCCCCCAGTCCCAACTGCCATTATTTTTTTTTTCTGCTCCTGTTCCTTGGGTTTCCATTTGCCTTACTGGACAGAGTGAAGTTTACACTTTTCCAAATGACAAGCTTGCCCAGCGATCTAAGCAACAGCGAGATGATTGTGGGTGGTGAGGTCTACACCACTCTTGAGGATGAGGGGACACACTTGATTCAAGAGTCCTGCAACCTCTCAGGGACGCCACTGCCTTGGACCGAACCTCCTGTGCTAGTTCAGAAGGGAAGCTTTTGATATGAATCTGGAAACTTGGCACATACCTGAACTGCTCACTACTAAATGAGGGGCGTTCAAATGCTTTCTATAGCCTTTAGAAGGACTGATGTATTTAATGATGATGATAACAATAATAAATTTAGGGACTGAGAGAGGCTCAGTGGTTAAGCCCCCAGGTTCAGTTCCCAGGACCCATGTGGTGCTCTCATTAATCTGTAGCTCCAGTTCCAGGTCACCTGATGTCTTCTTCTGACCTACACAGGTACCAGACACACACGTGGTGCACATACATACATATGTGCAGATAAAACTCTCAGATACATAAAGTAGAATAACTAAATATGTCTCCTGGGTGATTTCAAATCCAGGAAGGTTAATACTGAAGCTTAACCTTCACAGTGACTTTAAGAAATGGTTAGGTGAAAAACTTTAAATCCTCTGTAAAACTACTCTACTCGCAGCCGGCAGAGGTAGCACGGCACACGCCTTTAATCCCAGCACTTAGGAGAGAGAGGGAGGCCGATCTCTGTGAGTTCTAGGCCAGCCTGGTCTACATACAGAGTAAGTTCCAGGACAGCCAGGGCTACACAAAGAAATCCTGTCTCGAAAAACCAAAGAGAGAGAGAGAGAGAGAGAGAGAGAGAGAGAGAGAGAGAGAGAGAGAAGAGAAGAGAGAGGAGAGAAAGAGGAGAGGAAGAGGAGAGGAGAG
>CABHPQ010000457.1:0-10037 GCA_902168405.1 Peromyscus aztecus
GACTGCAAAAAGGATCCATGTACCTATGCAAACTGGGTCCTCCACCTCCTCCACACACACCCTGGTGTTTAACTGTTCACAGTATTGGGGAAACGTGAGCAGGTAGAGGGAATCTATGCTCTGAGGGGGACAGAAGACCCAATGGGAATACATTCCATCCATGTTTCCCATTGAAACCAGCTCTGTAAGCTCCAGCCAGAGCCACAGAAAACATTCATGGTGCAAACCATGTTTTCTCTCTAGAAGCTCCAGAAGTTGACAGGAAAATGTTGGGAGGGGCTCTCAGACTCTTCACTCTTAGGAGAACTCAGTTTAGGAGGTACAAGTCCAAGAGCTATCAGGCAGGCTGCTTGCTAAGAGGTAAACAGGCTCGGACCACAGCCCTCACATTGGTTCAAAGGTGTAGAAAAAAAAGGCTGCTGTGGGATGTCCTTCTATATGCTGTGAATATGTATTGCTCCAATTGGTTAATATATAAGCTGTTTTGGCCTATGCCAAGGCAGGATGGAGGCAGGTAGAAAAATCCAAGAGAGACAGAAAAGAAAGGCAGAGGTGGAGGAGATGCCAGTTGCCACTCAAGGAGCCACATGCCAGCAGGCTGGCAATGAAGCTGCCATGTGGCAAAACATAGATTAAGACAAATGTGTTAATTTAAGGTGATAGAGCTAGCTAGCAAGAAACTTAAGCCATTAGCCATACAGTTTGTAAGTAATATAAGCCTCTGTGTGTTTATTTGGGACCATTTGAGTGCAGGAGGCGTGTGGGACAGATTCCTCATGACAGTTGGGTCAGGCAGGACTGGAGAAACTTCAGACTACCAGAAGCAGTCCTTACCAATTACTCGGGTCCCATCTAAATTAGGCACTCACCGGTAGGAGTTGGTCTTCTCACTCAGCTCCTTGCACTTGTAGGAGGCCTCACTGATCTCCTTGGGGAATTTCTTCACATCTGACATCTCCTTCTTATGCTGTGTTCTCAGCATCTCAAGCTCAGAATTCAGCCTGTGGTAGGGCATGGCCCCAGGAGACAAGAACCACATGAACACAGGCTTCCGGAACCACATGAATTAAGTTTCTGTTTTGTACTACCCTAGCCCACTGGATGTCACACCCTGAATTCTATGTACTGGACCTCCTGATGTGCATTAGACTTGCCTCACTGTCCCAGGGCCAGGAAAGGCTGGGTGTCAATAGGAAAAGAGACAGGACTACATGATTTCCCTCCGTAGGCCTGGAGGGGTAGACTAGCTCTCTAAGAAGGTCTGAGGATTCTGTGCCACAGATCCAGGTCTACCTGAAATCTGAGATGACATTCCCACAGTCTTGAGAACAGAGATTCTTTCTCCTTACAAGGATACCCAGAACTCATAATCAGTATTGCCATGGAGGAGGCATTACATGAGGATGGCTTTATAAACTCCCAAGGGGATTCCAACGAGGGACCAGGGAGAGCACAAAGGCCGAGAGCAATGATGCTCAATGTGGGACTCCCTGGCCTCAGCACTTACATCACCTGAAATCTTTGAGACATGCGAATATTCAGGCCTACTATGAATCTCTGATTCAGTCGATCTGGAAGGGGACACACACACAAACACACACACACACACACACACACACACACACACACACACACACACACTGTAAGGTAGCCTCTCAGAGACAGTACAGAACACACTCAGACATCCAATCTTCACCACGAAGAGATTTATTACCCCAGCAGAGCAAGCATAGCTTGGGAGCCACCTCTTGATCAGGCAAAGGCAGACAGCAAGCAGCAGGCTTTTTTAACAGTGGGTTTTTAAGTAGAAAAGGTTAAGTCTGTGCTAGGGTGAGTTGTTGAGATCTGATTGGACAGGTTAGCCAGTGTAGCCAAGTAATAAATTTTGACTGTTGGAATTTGGTGTTTAGTTTCAAGAATGAGTCAGTGTCCACTAAAGGGAATGGATTTGGGGACTAAATTTAGGAATGTAATCTAATCGTTTATCAAGGGAGAGGGAAGTGAAGAGGGCAAAACCTGCCACTGCCATGTTTGCAGTGTTTGTGCCCCTTAGAGAGCACTTCACACACATAAACCCACACACAGTTAGGATGTCAAAGAAATGCAGGTAGGGGGCATTGCCTCATAGTATAAGGAATAAGACCAGAGAGGAGCATGGATAAACTCGAGGCATTCCAGTCACACAGATGCTTCCAAAGCAACAAGCAAAGTAAATATCTAGTCAAATATAAACACTCAATTCAGAGCACCGAGCATCTCCTAAAAGCCAATGCCTGTCAAGGCCTCTTGACATGCATGTTGTGATCTTACACCCTACTGCCCCTCTCTGTAGATTGTGATTCAGGCCACAGGCTCTGGTTTTCATTTGGAGGAATCAGAACAGCCTATGTCCTATCTCACTCATACAGGCTTCAGTTCTGCCTCTCAGATGCACTCAGGACACAGTAGGGTCAAGATAGTCACCAGAGAAAAGGGCATGATGAATACCTGTTGTTCAATTCATTGTTGTTATAAAGGGTCAGGAGTTCCAGCAGTTCATTCCTCTCATTGGTCATCATCTGTAGCTGAAGGGTCAGTTTATCCACCTGGTTCAGCTGTTGCTCCTGCTCAGTGAGGAAGAAGGGTGTGGATGATGCCTTCCTAGTAGTTCCTGTAGGTACATAAACACAGTGAATTTGTACAGATGAATGGCATAGGGCCAAGAGAGATCATGTGGAGTCCCAAGAGGAGGCCTGAGGAAGAGAAAATGCATTGAACCCAGTGAAGCCCTCAAAAATCAGAGCAGCTATCTTTAAACTGGGGTCCCATAAGTCATGTGTCTGTCTCCAATCTCTAAGGCTAGATATATGCCTCATGCTCTGTGCAGCCCCACTGTCCCAGAAAGGCATAAGGGAGGCCAGCCATGTTGGTTTGGAATTGTCAGCAGATACCTGATGTGATGCAAGAAAGTCCTGGATTGCCTGGTGCTTTGTACTTCCCAGCCCTGATAACCTGTGTGCATGACTAAAAGCATCTGAATGTCTCAGACCTGGGTACATGAATGGAAAGTTTTGCTCTCTGGTATTTATATCAGATATCCATGAAACCTACAGAAATCCACTGAGAATGAAGTGCAGCAACATCCTAGCCTGATACCTCATTAGTGGTTCTGGGCCTCCTTTAGCATTCTTTGCCAATCATAATGAACTGAAAAAGGTCCCAGCACAGCAGCTGCATCCCTGATATTTCCTGGCCCTCTGCCAACTAACCATCAGAAATCCTCCACTTTGAATCTGCTCTTTAGGGACCCAAACAAGCAGCATAGGCCCATTGCTTCAGATGATTACAGCTACTGAACCCCATTAAGTGAAGGACCAATTCTGGCATCAGCTCCTGCCTAGACAACCAGGGCTTTCTCTGCCAATCATTGTGCTCAGTCTTAACAAATGTCGATTGGTGAACCTTGTAAGACTTAATGAATGCATCAAGGACAGTTGGCATTGCCACAACACTGGTGATTTCACAGAAGATGCCAATGGCTCTCCAGGATGCAGTAGAATTTCCAGAGAAGGGACTGTTAGGGTCACTGCCAACAGCTTTCACCTATCTGATATCTTCTCCAGTTCACCAAAAGCCAAGCTGCCCTTTCCAGGAGCCTTCCCTGAGACACAGGGGAAGACCTTTAGCACCTCATCCTTCCAATCCACAGATCTCTCTGATTCATTAGATTCTAGTTCATTCTAATTCAATAGTTCATCATGTGTGCAGGGCAAGACTCAATTTCCAAATACTGTCCAGGAATGGCTCTTCTCATCCTGAAGATTGCTAACTAATAAGATGAGAAATAAAGGATGCTAAGAAATTAGCTCAGGATAATAGGGAAGGAAAATCAGTTCCATGAAGTGAACAAGCACATTAGAGAAGATCTACGGGGCAGTTGCAATGTATGGGGATGGTGGAGGATTATGTGGGTCCTGTCAGAACAATGATAAATCACACAGGTAATGATGAAACTTTTGCCAAAAGCTTCAGCAGAATACATTCCACCCATCATGATGTTAACAAGGGTGTCATCAACTATTGAAAGGTGGGACTGAAAATACCTAAGGACTGGGCATCCACAGGTGAGCCCTCTGACACCAAGAATAAATATTTACAGGAAGAGTGATGTCCCATCCTGCACTCAAGATAGAGGAAAGATGACTGGCTAGTGAAAGGGCAGGAACTCAGAAACCTTAGGGGATCACTGACATGCAGCAATACTTGGTGGCTCCTGCCTTCCTAGTGGTTGTTATTTAAAATGTGAGAACCTCTAGCTCTGGCAAGGGGACTTTACTCTCCTTGTTATTAGTGACACACACCAAAAGACATCCAGTGTGGGTGAAGTGCAGGGCTGGTACTGAAACCTCTTTAGTCCCTCTGTGCTTCCTTCCCACTCAGAGTGAAAGCAGAGGGTCCTCAACAGAGCAGCTGCAGCCTTGACCATCCCTGGCTCTCTGCCAAACTAACCTTGAAAATCCTCAACTTCGTTCTG
This sequence comes from Peromyscus aztecus, assembly GCA_902168405.1. Lineage (NCBI taxonomy): Eukaryota > Metazoa > Chordata > Mammalia > Rodentia > Cricetidae > Peromyscus > Peromyscus aztecus. Next base: position 4,514 of record CABHPQ010000457.1, read on the forward strand.
CTCTTGAAGAACTCAGAGAACCAGGATAGGCCCATTGCTTCTCAGAAACTCTCACCTGCTTAGCCCCTCTCCTGGAAGGATCAGCTGAAGCCTTCCTCCTTCAAGAAGCTCCCCATCCCTTTCCCAGGACTCACTGTGCTTTCCCCAGAACCATTTATTTCTTGATGTGTAACATGGAGACTGAAGGCCATCTTCCTTCTGCCTCCCTTTGGTCTCCCTGTGCACGCCATCCTGTCTCCCAAGAATCCTGTTCAGTCTAGTCAGCATGTCTGTAGGTGAAACACGAGACACTGCACAAATGCCCCAATGACAGTTGGCATTGCCACAACACTGGTGACATCACATGGAATGCCAGGGCTCTCCAGGATACAGTAGAATGTCCATGTGCTGATGTTACCTGGTATAGCTATTTCATCCCGTCTACATACCTCACCCAAAAGTGACTTGAAACCAAGGTGCCATTTTCAGGAGCCTCTGGGTTCACAATGGAAGCCATTAGTTATAATCCTCCTTCCAAAGCCAGAAATCTAGCCCTCTCCTGTAGCATGAATCTTAAAAGTCTTATTAATAAAATCAAACCTCAGCCAGGTATTGGGGTAAATGCTGGAAGGTCAGAGAAATAGAACAAGCCACAGCTATCTCACCTCTCTGGATCCTCAGCTGGTCTTGCTTCCTCAGACTGGAAGCCTCTATGTCCTCATATCCAAATGACTCTCAGCTGAACTGCTGCTAGAAGCCTGAATGCTTAACCAGCCCAATGCTTCTCCAGGACAAATGCTTCACCAGGCCAAATGCCTACCTAGGGCAAATGCCTCTAGTTTCTGGTCCTCATGCCTTATATACCTTTCTGCTTTCTACCACCACTCCCTGGGATGAAAGGCTTGCTTTCTGGGATTAAAGGCGTGGATCACCATGCTTGGGTGTATCCTTGAACACATGGATTTCTACCTCTGGAATGCTAGGATTAAAGGCGTGTGCTACCACTGCCTATCCTCATGTTTAATATTGTGGCTCGTTCTGTTCTCTGACCCCAGATAAGTTTATTAAGGTACACAATATTTTGGGGAACACAATACCATCACACTCTCCTCCATTAGAAACTTTATCTAAGTGAAGTTGAAAGCTCACTTTGCATGCACAGTCCAGGGTTGGATTTTCCCTCCTTAAGATTCATAATCAATAATTTGAGAAAGAAAGGATGCTTAGAAATGAGGTCAGGACAATGGAGAGTAGTAGGGGTGATACCTCTGAAGTGAGCATTCACCCAGGGAAGATCCTCAGACTTGTAGAGATTGGTGGGCTCAAAAAAAGTCACACAGTTAGTTATGAGGATTCCCCCAGTGTCAGTAGAGCTCACTCAAGGTATGAGGCTGTTAGTGAGATGGCATCTTAGTGTCATTTGATTTGCATTTCCCTGATAGCTAAGGAATTTAAGCAATTCCTTAAATGTCTTTTGGCCATTTAATATTCTTCTGTTGCGAATTCTCTGTTTAGATCTGTACCCCATTTTTTTAAGGTGGATTCTTTGGTATTTTGATGTCTAGTTTGTTGAGTTCTTTATATATTTTGGAGATCAGCCCTCTGTCAGATGTGGGTTTGGTAAAAATCTTTTCCCATACTGTAGGCTGTCATTTTGTCTTGTTGACCCTGTCCTTTGCCTTACAGAAGCTTCTCAGTTGCAGGAGGTCCCATGTATTAGTTGTTGCTCTCAGTGTCTGTGCTACTTCTCTTCTATCAGGTACAGTATAACTGATTTATATTGAGATCTTTGATCCATTGGACTTGAGTTTTGTGCATGGGCATAGGTAATGGATCAATTTATATTCTTGCATGTGTCAACATACAGTTATGCCCACACCATTTGTCAAAGACGCTTTCTGTTTTTCATTGTATAATTTTAGCTTCTTTATCAAAAATCAGGTATTCGTATGTCTTTGGATTAATGTCAGGGTCTTTGATTCAATTCCATTGATCTATGTGTCAATTTTTATGCCAATACCGAGTTGTTTTTATAATATAGCTCTATGGTAGACCATTTGGTCAGGGATGGTGATGCCAGACATTCCTTCATTGTACAGGATTGTTTTGGCTATCCTGGGTTTTGGATTTCCATATGAAGTTTAAAATTATTCTTTGAAAATCTGTGTAGAATTTTGTTGGAGTTTTTATGGGGATTAAATTGAATCTGAAGATTGCCTTTGGTAACATCTCCATTTTTACTATGTTGATTCTACCTATCCAATAGCATATGAGAGCTTTCCATTTTCTGATATCTTCTTCAATTTCTTTTTTAAAAAACTTAAAGTTCTTATCAGACATTTTGCCCCAAGGTATTTTATGTTGTCTGTGGCTATTGTAAATGGTGATGTTTCTCTGATTTCATTCTCAGCCCATTCATCATTTGTATATTGGAGGCCTATTGATTTTTTTGTTTGTTCTTGTATCTTCCCACATTACTGAAGATGTTTATCAGCTGAAGGAGTTCCCTGGTAGAATTTTTGGAGTCACTTATGTATACTATCATATCATCTGAAAATAGTGAATGTTTGACTTATTCCTTTCCAATTTGTACCACCTTGATCTCCTTTTGTTGTTTTATTGCTCTAGCTAGAACTTCAAGTCCAATGTTGATAGATATAGAGAGAGTAAACAGCCTTGTCTTATTCCTGATTTTAGTAGAATCCCTTTGAGTTTCTCTTCATTTAGTTTGATATTGGCTCTAGGCTTGCTGTATGTTGCCTTTATTATGTTTAGGTATGTTTCTTGTACCTCTGATCACTCCAAGACTTTTATCATGAAGGGATGTTGAATTTTGTCAAAGGACTTTTCAGCATTTAATGAGATGATCATTTGGGTTTTTTTCTTTTAGTTTATATATATGGTGGATTCCATTTACAGACTTCCATATGTTGAACCACTGAAACAAAGGGATATAGAAATGGTAGGACAAAGGGTAGATTATTGAATCTACTCTGAAAAGAAAAAAGAGAGGATATAGATATGATAAGATAGAAAGGTAGATTATTGAATCTACTTTTAGAATGGAACTACTAGTTTTAAATATTTCACATTGGATTGGATTTTTGTATATTGTATGTAAATTATGTATATTGATACAACTTTGAGATTGATTTTGTTAGAAAATACTGTACGTATATTTTTAGTCTTTTTCAATGTATCATTCCTATACAGTTCCTTTCACAAAGCAATGCAATTTTCTAGTCCTTGAAAGTTATTGACAACTATTTAGGATAATAAAGAAATGCAGGTTAGTATTTAGTCATCACAATGAAACCTGTAATCATATTAGGTCTGTCCTTAAGGTCAAGGAGAAATATATTTTAGGTAGACAGGTCATCTTAAAGCACTTCAGAGATCTTCAGAATATGGCATTAATGATGATAACATAGATTTTTTTCTTCTTTTTTTATGAGTAAGAGACATGTCTGCTCCTCGCAGTATCAATCTACTTCAAGAACATGATGAGCACTGAAGAAAAACAATATAGTGTTTACTTTATTTGTGGCAAAAGTTAGCCACTGGGTAAGAAAGTGACCTTACATCAACTGCTGACAGTATGCTGTCCAAATGGACAAGCAGGACACAAATGCAAGGCTGCTGCGCCTTGCAAAGACAAGGTAGGAAGGCCCTTCAGACAATCCTGCTTCTCAGTGAGTCTGACAGATATGCTAGAACTGTAGGCCAAAGATTGATGTCCCAATGGTGCAGAGAAATCTTGAGTGACTGTCCAGTCAACCAGCTGTTTCTGTCATTTCTCACATTTTGTGTAAGTTGCTGAGTTATAGTTCCTGTTTACTCAGTTAATATTATTTCCTTCTTGGGTCTCTGAAGGAGTTGAATATTAGATAGTTATAGTTTTCCTTGTTAAGAAATTAAGAAAAGAAACTCATTGAAGAGGTGTAAAGTGTATAAGTTTGAAAGACATCAAAAGATAGTTTTCGGTTGGTAATACAAATTATGATAGAAGGTGAATTAGGCACAGTCCTTTGGATTCACAAAGATAGGATAGATAATGGAGTATTTTTTCTGATTTTGTCAAATGCAAATGGACTAGATATTGTTGATGTATTTATTGCCTGTATATATTGTATATAGTTATTGTACTTAGTGTATTTATTGCCTGTATATATTGTATATAGTTATTGAACTTATTGTATGTAGTTTTTCTTATATTAGTTATAACCTTTTTTACTTTAGACAAAAAAAGGAGACATGTGGTGATATTTTATTTGTGCTCTAACAAAGCTTGCCTGAAAATCAGAAGGAGGAGCTAGCCATTAGTTAACCATAGAGGTCTGGAGGTCTGTACAGACAGAAAGGAAGTGATAGAGCTGGGTGAATAGAGTGTGTGATAAGGTAGGGTGAGAGAGGTACTTACTCTCTTTTGGTGGAGTATTTCATAGGTTTAAGAACTATTGGCTGGGGCTGGAATGATGACTCAGGGGTGAAGAACACTGACTGCTCTTCCAGAGGACCCAGGTTCAATTCCCAGCACCCACATGGCAGCTCACAACTGTCTATAACTCTAGTTCCAGGGGACCTTTGCACAGACACACACAGGAAAAACACCAATGTACATAAAATAAAAAGAAAGAAAGAGCCGGGCGGTGGTGGCGCACGCCTTTAATCCCAGCACCTGGGAGGCAGAGGCAGGCGGATCTCAGTGAGTTCGAGGCCAGCCTGGTCTCCAAAGCGAGTTCCAGGAGAGGCGCAAAGCTACACACAGAAACCTTGTCTCAAAACACCAAAAAAAAAAAAGAAAAAAAAAGAAAAAAGAAAGGAAGAAAGAAGGAAAGAACTATTGGCTTCCTGCTCTGCCTCTCTGATTTTTCAGCTTTTGCCCCAATATCTGACTCTGGGTGATCACCTGCAGCTTCAGGTGACCATGTTCAGGACTGACTGTGAACATACCTATCTGTCCTGAACTAGACAGCTGGAAGAGGCAGTCTGCTGGTGGAAGACAAAGCCTACTAAGCCTTTGTCTCAGTACAGAAAATAAAAAGGAAGCCAGAAGTTAGCCATTTGTATTACTTATCAGTTCCCCTTTATGTATCTGCCTCTCAGGGAACACTGTAATTCCTTTTCCCTCAAATTAATGAGTTTATTGAGGTTAATACAGGAGAATAGGTATGGGATTAATTATAAGAATATGAATAACTGTAATGTGTGACATCACAAAGGCTCACATTAGAATGGATGTCTCATGAAGACTAGAATTCTGAATGTGTCTGCATGACTTGTTATCAGCTGAATGAGACAGAGGGTCTCATTTCTTCAATTCTCCTTAGTTACTACCTATTTAATGTTGGGAGTGGAAGGGCCTTGTTAAACCTGTAAATTTCAGCTTTCCCAGGCATGGCTTAATTGCTGAGTATTATGAACCTCCTCTCTTTCCACAGAACTTTCTGAGACTTAAGGAAATAGCTCTACCCAGGGAAGAGCATACCAGTTGGATACTCAATATCAAATGGTCAGTCCTGAAAACATATGCTAGCTATACAGA
>CABHPQ010000458.1:4073-40903 GCA_902168405.1 Peromyscus aztecus
GAGACAGGGTTTCTCTGTGTAGCTTTGCGCCTTTCCTGGAACTCGGTTGGGAGACCAGGCTGGCCTCGAACTCACAGAGATCCGCCTGGCTCTGCCTCCCGAGTGCTGGGATTAAAGGCATGCACCACCACCGCCTGGCACAAATGTTTTTCTTAAACCAGGTTCATGCTTGAAAAGTCAAAAGTGACAAACTTCAGTACCTTTTCTCTTATTCTTTCATGACGATTCAGCATTTGGAAGCATCATCCTTGTCTTATGTCACAACTAAAATGGAATGAGAAAATAAAAATATAAATAAGAGTTAATAATGCATAAGAATATAAAATTTAAAACTAAATTTATAACTGCTTTATTATTTCCAAACATGTTTCACTAGAAGATAAGTATTAGGCTTGACATGGATTTATTACCGATTTCAACACAAATCAACAATGATCAGCAAATGAACAGAGGATGGGGGAAAAATCTTGCCATCGAGATGACTGAAGGCCAATAATTACTTTCTCTTTAGTCTATGTCACAGCATTCCTTAAAATTTAAAAAGCACATACATTACTCTCTGTTACCAAGCAGTTCTACAATGTGTTCTCACAGCCGACAGATTTAATATTCTATACTTCTCCTGGCAATGCCACCACTGAAATATATCATGCCGTTTGCTCTTCTTGGTCTCTTCTGTTATCTCACACAATTCTCCCGGCTGAGATACAGGGGCCTTAGGAAAATCTGGTCTGAAAATCAGTAGAAATATTCCATGAGTCTTATTTTCCCACACATCTTGATAGGAAAACATATTCAACTAGAGTCAAGTATTTACCTAATAAATATTAAAAATGGAAGCATTTCATTTTTTTAAAAAAATATATCATTTTTGAAATGTGTGCATAAGAGTATAATTCCTACATCTTGAAGTTGAGGCAGGAAGGCTAGATATCCACAGTTATTACAAAGGCAGTTTGTGCTACAAGTAGCATAGTGTCTCCTAAAAGATGGAAAAAAATTATTAATTAATTTATTTAATATTTTCTGTGCATTGGTGTTTTACTTGCATGCATGTCTGTGTGAGCATGTCAGGTCTTGGAATTACAGAGAGTTGTGAGCTGCTGAGGACTGTTGGGATTTAAGTCACAGCAAGTAAATAATTCCTGTATTGATATTATAAATTTTGCACATAAACCAACTCTATTTTTGGAAAAATTTATGACTATTTGATGTTAAAAGGAACATTTTCAAATGAAGACCATTTGTAATAAGCTTGATGTCAAATGTTGAATTTTTTTTATTTTTTATAACAGTTGCTTCAACTATTTTGTAATAAAAACCAGAAAGTTTATTTTTATACTTGTGTTCCTGCAACTAGAATTCTTTTTCATTCCACAGAAAATCTTGTATTAAATATTCTAAGCCATAACTAGTCTAAGACTATTAGATGGTACACATGAGTTTTAGGAAAGTGCTTTAGATTGGCTAATTTGTCAAGCCGTCACCATTGTTTGCCATTTGCACATCTCAGCAAAGCATATGCAAATGAAAATCCCATCCATTTTCATGAGTAAATGACAAATGTGTGTGTTGTCTTGGTGTCCATTCCTCCTCCTCCTCATCATCATCACCTTGGTGGCGTTATTCTTCAGTATTTCAAAGTTTGAAAAACAAATTCTTTTTGAATTGCAGAACCCATATCACAGAAAAATGACCAAAACCTGCAGTACATATAAATGATCTTCAGTAAACTTCAAAGCAGGATTATTTTCCATATTTCATAGCCTGTTATTTCAATCATATGCCCATCTGTGAGCAAAACATTCAGATAACATATAGAAATCATAAAACTTTTCACTTATAATATATCTTACATCATACAGTGCTTGTAAGCACTCTGATCCATTTTTAAAAGCAGTCTGTCGTGTTTTCTTTATTTCATGGTCTGTTTTGCATGTTTCTGGTGTGTTCTTATCTTCTCTGCCATGCTGAAACCAAAGTAAAAGACCCACTCTTAGCTTTAAGAGCTGACAACCTAAGGAAGAGACTCTGCCAGGACCAATACTCATGTCACAACTAATAATCACGTTGGCATACATAGGGAAATTTCAGGATACTGACTACAACCCCAACATATTGTACTAAACATTTATCAGGATCCTTTCATTTAGGTACATTTCTCATCTTCAATATCTCTGAACATGAAACTGGAAGCATAGTTTTTGTCCTAATGCATGTAACTGCAGAATAAATACATGTATAACTGTTTTGAAAACTGCTAAGTACTAATAAACCATGTATGTTTAGACACATATGCATGTATATATATATAAAACATATATATGCATATATGTGTGTACCTACATATACTTACATCCATCCATTCATACATGCATACATATATATTTTAAGAAAGCAAATGCAGAGGCAATGATGTTCCCGGAAGACCACACCATATTCTTCAAATACAAATGACATATTAACATCTGTGAAATATTATATGTCTCTTCCCCAATTCTTACCTAACAATATAACACTTGGATATCTTTCAGTCTTCTTTAAGGTATACAAAAAAAGTTTTGATTTTACCCTTCATTATATAAAATTTTATATAAGTATAAAATTATATAAAATAAAATCCTGAGTACATTTTTTTGTAATAAGCAAGATTGACACACAGGTAATTTGTATATGCAAGCTTATATCATTCATGGAAATTTGAGGAAACAAACACGAGAAAATAAATAAACCCTTGGTAAACTATGCCAGCAGACATATTGGTGTCAAAAGAAGTGTAATTTAGAAACTGATAATAGAATGCAAGTAATTAGATAAGTTTTGAGTAAGGCCATAGGTGGAAATTGAAAGTGTGAAAATGTGACTGACATTACACTTAGATAAAATGTTAAGATAATATCCAGAGCTCAATGCTGGATCCTCCTGCTGAATATGGAACAAAAGACAGAAAAATTCCATAGGATTAAATAGATTAGATTTTTTCTGAGATGGAATACTATTTAAAGTGTTGTTTAAGGAAACTCATAATTTTAAAAGAAATCTGAGACACTTTTGCATTTATCAGGCATTTTTTTTGGCAAAAACTGAATATATCAGCTTTATTTTACTCAGTGGAATATTTAGTGGAATTCTGTCATGTGAGTATTGACACTGTGGCCACCATTTTGAATGGACTGTAGGTGTGTTTACCTGCAAGAGACTTGTACAAGACTGAACCCAATAAGTACATTTCATGGAATTAGGTGCCCCTCATGAGTAAGTGGAAAATGAGGATACATGTTTCTTTTAAGTATATATATATAAAATAGTGACTGCAAAATATTTCTTCTTCAGTACTGTAAAGAACCCTTCTCCCATATTCCTGTAAGCAATGACAATTCAAATCATTGGTTTATCAAATTAAGTTTGGTATCCTAGGAAATTTTAAATATGTTTTTATGAGTTTGAGTTTCACTCTCTCTGTGTCTCTGTGTGTTTCTCTCTCTAAGTGTGTGTGTGTGTGTGTGTGTGTGTGTGTGTGTGTGTGTGTGAAGACAGTTTATTATTTAGTACTTTACTCTGAGATAAAATATTACACCCTGGAGGGAAGTTATGATATTTAAATTAAAATGTTTAAGGGGTGGTGAAACATTCCATTCAAGAAGGATGCTCCATAAGCTCAGGAAGTAAACAACTCACTGGTTTCAGGAAGTTCCTAAAACTGACCAGATTCAGGAAGTTCTCAGGAGGTTCTTTGCTCTTTAAGCAGGAAGGAATCCTGAAACACAGGCAGAATAGCAGAGATGCCTGGAAAAACTACTCTCCAATCTGAGGAATGACCTCCAGGTAGTGCAGTGTGTGACAGGCTTTTAGCTTCTGTGAGCTGTCACCCATGCCTTGGTAGTATTTGTTGCCATGCCTGTTTTTGAGTCATTTAATTTCTGTAAGTAACCCATCATCCATATTCCTATAATTAATCAGAATAAAACTCATTGGTTCATCAAAGTGGACTTTGGTGGTATCCTTACTACAATTTGTCATCTTTTCCTTATTTGAGATGAACAGACATTTGTTTATGTCACCGCAGGAGAAATATCACAGAACACTGTCTGATTAAGATTAATGTGGATATAACTATTGACTCAGAGAAAGCTTAGCAATACTTAAAAAATCATTTAGTGTTTATGTATGTATATGTATGTCTGTGCTGTTGCTACATGACTGCACATGCACTGAGCAGTAGCTAAGCAAGGGGCCTTACGTCCTACATAATTCGTGCTCTGCATGGTCATGTAATTTGTGGGCAGCATGATCACACAATCTATGCACATGTGTGGCATAGCTATGTGAGCCCATATGAACATGTGCAGGGGAATCCATAAAAAGCGGGTCACAGACTTCTCTCCCCTTCTTCTTTCCCCTTCTCCTTCTCTCTCAGTACATGTCTCTCAAACAGGACTGAGCACACGCTCTCCTGTCCACCCCTTCTCCTATTAAACTCTCATAGTGGATTTTGTTGTGCCTTGTGGCTCTTCTTACATGGTAAACAGTGCTGCTTAATAAATAACAAAACCACCGCATAAAACCAGTGTGTGTGTGTGTGTGTGTGTGTGCCTTTGAACATACACATGTGCACCATTGTATGTACATGAAGTTCAGAAGACAACTTATGGGAGATGATGCTTCATTCCACTATGTGGGTTTCAGTGATAAAACTCAGGTCTTCAGGCAACCTACGCCCTAAGGCATCACACACACACACACACACACACACACACACACACACACACACACACAAACATGAGAGAGAGAGAGAGAGAGAGAGAGAGAGAGAGAGAGAGAGAGAGAGAAAGATATAACTTCAAAATCATAAAAACATTTGAAGTTTCCTGGAATAGAGGTCGATTGACCATATCAAAATATGAAAATGTCTTTATTTTCTCTTGCAGGTTTTACATTTATTTTTGAACAAAAAATAAAATACTGAAATAAATATATTGACATTATAATTTAAGATGGTTTACATGGGCTGAAGTAAATGCATGAGATAATATTTATAGTCATTTTAGTCTATTAGTGTGCATAAGTATTGAGGCATTATTTGTGGTTAAATATATAATATACATAGGAAATAAAACAGGCTGTGCTGTGGGATAACAGCACAATTAGTGAGTTTAGATTTGGGTACTAAGTACACTAACTTGTGAGAGACATTATTGACTGATTGTATCAATGGAATGTGAATTTCAAAAACCACTTGAGGATAGAAAAAATTCAGTCTCCAGGAGATGAGAGAAAAGGAATCTCAAGTAGTTGTAAGATTATGTCGAAAGCCTTAAGTGGAGAACAGCATTTTCTACTTGAAAATGATCAAGCAGCAGCTGAACCTTTGGCAATAGAGTCAAGAGCAGAGTTAAGAAAGACTAGAGAAACGGACAGCAGAAAATAACCCAATTGGATGGTCAGATTTAAAAGAGCAGAGATGTCCTCAGGAGTATCATCGATAGGAAATAAAGAACAAAGCAGAACCACTACCCTTCAGAAATATTAGCATAGAAAATATCTCTGTGTCCTACGAGTTCTCAAGGCTGACTTTCCTTAGTCTCTACATCAAGCATGTCCTTATATTGGTTGCAGTACTTTTGTTCTTCTTGGTTGCAACAACACTATAACGCTGCAGTATTAACTTCACTTGACCTCAGTGGATATGATTCAATAGACCTTATCACCACAGTAATTCTTGTGAAAGTTTAAGAACGAACTACATCTGAAAAGAAGTGATGGAGATTTTATTTTGCCATTTGAAATCACTGGTGGCTTCTTATAATAAATCTAGAGTGAATGATCACTATAGATAAAAACTGAACCACCCAAATTAATAGTATCACATAATATGGTTTCAGCATTTTGATAGGCTTAGATAAAATTGTCAAAATCAAAACACCTTGAGTCTTAAATATAATAAACAACAATTAGTTCTTCAAATTTCCCTTTGCAAATCAAATTTCCCTTTGCAACTGATCAACACTTTGCAAATTTAATTAAATTTCAGTTCTCTAATACATATTCCCTTCTGAAACTCTACTGCTAGCTATTACATTTAAGGAAAACCTTTAATTTCTTAAAACCATTACATATGGTAATTTGCAAGCTTTATTAAAACTAGAATTCTAAAATCCCAATGAAAATTCCCTTTAAAAACTTAACATGTTGGGGGTAGGAGTGCGTACTGATGGTAAGTGAAGCCTATCCACGTCAAGAAGCATATGTGTAGATGAAAGGATAACCTAACATGTTTGTTCTCAGCTTGCATCTTGCTTGTTCCCATGTCTCCTCTTGTTCATCCGATTTTTGCCAAGCTAGATGGGCTACCTTTTAAGTGTTGAGATTATAGACATGCACTAGTTTGTCCCGGTTTACGTTGGCTTTGTGGATCCAAACACGGTTACTCATATACAGATGACATGTGTTTTACCTGAAGAGCCTCCTTCCTAATGAATATATCTGCTTTCACTACAAAGCATCATTACATCAAAAATGATTATTTTAGTTTAAATAACTCCACATTGACTGTGCTTTATTTTGTTCAAATGTGTCATTTTCATGCATTAAGAAAGATAATCCATTCTGTGGTCTTTGACATATTACTGAAGTGTTTATTGTGTGTTCATCATTCATGGCAACACTGATGTTAAGTCTACATTGGCAACCAGTTCTATCGAGCATCTCAGTTTTGAAGGCAGTCAAGCGGCTTTATAAGAGAAAACTCCTTAATTTAGGTACATCTATCAATTATTTTTGATTTAGTCTTCTTTTACTCAACAGTCAGTATCACTGGCACTGCAGCTTGGGTCTCACTATCTTTGATACATGGGGGCAGGGGCAGAGTAAATGACACAGTCCCAAGGAGGATGCACGCAATGTTGTTTTTTTTTTTTTTTTCCTTTTTTTTTTTATTAACAGATTTACGATTCATTTTACATATCAACCACAGATTCCTCCATCCTTCCTCCTTCCACACTCCAGTCTTCCCACCCAACCCACCCCTATCCCCACCTGCTCCAAGGGAAGGTCTCCCATGGGGAGTCAGCAGACCTGGTACATTCAGTTGAGGCAGGTCCAGTCCCCTCCTCCCTGCACCAAGGCTGAGCAAAGTGTCTCATCATAGGCACTAGGTTCCAAAAAGCCGGCTCATACACCAGGGACAGGTCCTGGTCCCACTGCCTGGGGACCCCCCAAACAGTTCAAGCTAAACAACTGTCTCACTTATCCACAGGGCCTAGTCCAATATCATGGGGGCTCCTCAGCTATTGGTTCACAGTTCATGTGTTTCCACTAGTTTGGCTATTCGTCCCTGTGCTTTTTCCAATCATGGTCTTGATATCTCTTGCTCATAGAATCCCTCCTCTCTCTCATCGATTGGACTCCTGGAGCTCCGCCTGGGACCCGGCCATTGATTTCTGCATCTGTTTCCATCAGTCGCTGGATGAGAGTTCTATGATGACAGTAAGGGTATTCAGCCATCCAATCACCAGAGTAGGTCAGCTCAAGCACCTTCTCAACCATTGCCAGTATTCTATGGTGGAGTCATCTTTGTGGATTCCTGGGGACCTCCCTAGTACTCTGATTCTCCCTATTCCCATTCTGCCTTCATTTATCTTGGTATCTCTTTCCTTGTTCTCCCACTCTGTTCCTGATCCAGCTTGAACCTCCCACTCCCCTAAGCCTCATTCCCCCATTCCTTGCCCTCCATTCCCATCCCCCTCATCCCCAGCTTGCTCATGTAGATCTCATCCATTTCTCCATCGCTAGGCACCCCTTGTGTCTTTCCTAGAGTCCTTCTTGCTTTCTAGTCTCCCTGGAGGTATGGGTTGCAGTCTGGTTATCCTTTGCTTTAAATCTAGTACCCATGTATGAGTGAGTACACACCACATTTGTCCTTCTGAGTCTGGGTTACCTCACTCAGGATGATATTTTCTAATTCCATCTGTTTGTCTGCAATCCTCATGATGTCATTGTTTTTCTCTGCTGAGTAGTACTCCATTGTGTATATGTACCACATTTCCTTTATCCATTTTTCAGTTGAGGGACATCTAGGTTGTTTCCAGGCTCTGGCTATTATAAATAATGCTGCTAGGCCCTCTCTCCGGGTATGAGAGGAGTCACTCAGCTCTTGGTCCAAATCGTAATCTCGATTATTAAACAAAAGGCTTAGGGATATATATATATATATATCTTTTTGCTCCTAGCTGCTGTGTGTTTCTTGGTTGGCCCTGGTATGCACATCACCATTTTATGTGCTTATGGGTCAGGTTTCCTCTGGCCAGAACGCTCTGTGAGCCTGTCACAGCTCATTGTTTGCTTAAGGCATGGCCCAGTGCTTCAGCCTTATCTGCCTCAAGTCAGCACTTTTCTAATTAACATACTAGATAAAGATGATTTATATTGGTTAAACAAGCATGTTATTAACTAAAACAATGAGTATTTGAAATGAATTTGCTATTTCAACAGCAAATTTCAGTGAATACAGATTACCTAAAATAGTTTAGAGACTCTGCTATTTTAATACAGTGTATAAATTCACCCAAGTGACTTTTCTGAACTATAGTCTCTTAGTTGGCTTTATGTCATATCTTTTGATTAACAAGATTCCAAGTTTTTACTTTGGTGTTAGCATTTGTCTTAGGTCATACTCTTTTACTGAAATCATAAGCTAAACTTACTCATTAGGCAACCCAGAATATCTGCCGGCAAAGCAAAAATTAGTAAAATTATACTTTGATATTATAATAAATTATTTGTAGTGACAATGAAAAATAAAGTATATATTGCCATGACGAGCCATTTCATTTTAACAGCTTTACTAAATGCAAATTGGAATTTTATTGTAGAAACAATCAAGGGTTCAAACACTGTAGGAACATATACTTTAGCTTGAATTTTCTTTTCTAAATATATGGCCTTACATTTAGATTCATACCTTCAATTTACTTCACGAACTACTCTAAGTCAAATTTTGCAAGTTTACTATTTTCAAAGAAATAATTAGCCATCTGCCTGGAACAGCACAAAACGAATTTTTATAAGACAGAATTAAGTAACTTACCTCCAGTAATTTTAAAACTGCCAAGTACTGTAAAACAAACAGGAAAAAGTAATTTAAACCTAGAATACAGGCTTTTTGAAAGATATATAAATTTTAAAAATGGCAGCAATTCTAAGGCTAATAGAGGCAGAATAGTGATTACTCTTGAGGCACTGGGTGGTTAATGAAAGGTGGCCAAGGAGGCTCCTGGGTTTCAGTTAATGTTCTGTTTTTGACCTGCCTTGTGCGTACCAGGCAGTGCTCTCTGTGTGAAAATTCATCAAGTCGGACCCTTAGGATTTTTCTATATGCATTTTATTCAATACAATTCTTTAAATTGAGGGAAAAAATTCTAAGTTGTAAAGCACCTGATTTCAATCAGTAGGGTTGATGTTAAACTATAAATTCAGAGAACTAGGAGTTTGACATAAATTACAGGAAAATAATCGAATTGTACTCAAGAAAACAAAGCAGAAATCTTGTATCAGAAAAGATTGTGTGTGTGTGTGTGTGTGTGTGTATGTGTGTGTGTGTGTGTTTTGTGTGCATAGATGTGCCCAAATATAGGTCAAAAATCCATTTAATTCTAATTTGGAACTTTGAGCTTTGGTTTGCACTCTTCTATGCTTAAACTTCTCAGCTCATCTACTGTGGTGTGTCTCTGATTGTTACGTTTAGAATCTCTGGGCCTTCTCCTAGCATCTTGTCATTCCACACCATTTCTCATGTATGCAACGGCAAGGTTGTAGGAATTTGAATTAGAAATCCCTAGGAATGACAATCTATTTAACCATTTTCTTTCATGCATTCTGCTGACACTGAATACTCAAACCAGTTAATAACTACTATACAAATTTCTAATCATATTCAATCATGTTTGGTTCATTGTTTTTTCTATCTAGTACATAAAATATTCATTTCTGAATACTGACAGCATTAGCATGGACTCACTTGAGTCACCTCCTTCTACATCTTATTTGCCTTCACTGCTTCCTATATTTGGGAGACTCTTCTTCACTTCTTACTTGAACAACTCCTATTATCCTAGAGATAGAATCTCAATTACAAACGCAATGTATTATAGTCCAAACATTCGGCTGTCGCATGTCAGGGCTAGGGTAGAGAACAAAAGATTCCTTCCTAATATCTGTAAGCAAAGGCATTTTGTTTTTAGACTTATAAATTATATAAAAAATTAAAATAGGATTAGAGATATCTTGGGATAATTTTAAGTTTGACTGAAGTAAAATGTAATCCATCACAGAAACTTAGTAAGCCTATGTTCTGATTGTCATTCTGCATTGTTATAAAGGGATTCTAGGAGTTAATAATAGAGAGAGTTTATAACATACCCAGAAAGTTCTGCTTACTTACCTTGGCAAACATTTGAATAGCATATCCATTTTGGATAAATCTAGAATAAATATATCCAACAATATTTATTGAGGCATTAGTGCATATTCCTTCTCCAAATACATCAAGTCCTTTCCAAATCCATCTAATTTCTCTTGGTTATGCATCATTAGCATATAAATCCAAAAAACGGAATGATACGCAGAGCAATTTTTTATTTAATTTTTCTCATATTACGTGTTGACACAGGTTTGCTTCCACTATTTTCTTCACACTGGACTGAAATTCAAGGAGTCAGGCCATTTGGGAAACATCTTATTTTAGTTGAAAGGGAAAAAATAGCCACAACTAAATATGTCCATAACAATTTTACTCAGAAATGCATAATAGCACTGTGCTTGTATTCTCTTACAATCCACCCTTGTTTTCACACAGAGAAAAAGGAGAAGCCTACTAGACACGAGACCATATAGAAGGAAATATCAAATATACACACACATGCCTGCACACACCCATATACAAACATGCATAGATACATACACAGTCATGCACACACACATAAAAACAAGCATACACATATATACACACACAGACACACACACACACACACACACACACATACACACACACACCAGTATTGAGTCTCTGACTTGACTATTCTATGGGAAATGTTTGGTGGAGTAAATAATAGTTTTCTACACTTTGTCATAATTATAGTGTTTGATTACCTGCTCTGAATTAATTAATTAATATTGGGTATATAAAAGGAAGTACACATTTAATGAAATTCCTGTCTGTTTAATTCTAAGCATTGTCAAAAATGATCCTAAGTTATTATGTCAAATCAATGAATTCAATTCAACCATTGCCACTTAATTAGCTTCTCCGATAGGCAAAGAGGTGTCTATTGATTTCTACAAGTGCCAGAAATTCTCAATGAAATACATACCAAAACTTAGATAATAAGTGTTAAGTGTGCTTCCTGAGGCTGAAAAGATGGCTGGGTGATTAAGAGCACGTATCATTCTTACAGAGGACACAGGTTTCTTTCCTCCTAGCCATATTGCAGCTCACAACTATCTCTAGCTCCAGTTCCAGAGAATCAGACACTGTCTTGCTGGTCCTCATGGGCACTGCATACATGTGCTGCACAGACAAGTAAGCAGGTCGAGCACCCAAACACATAAAATAAAAAGAAATCTTAAAACACATTTTCTGGATATTCCAGATCACTCCTATTTTCCTTAAATATTTATCCTATTATTTTTTGCCTCAGTATAAGTGAACTCTGAGTAGCATGGTCACTAATAATCTTTAGTGCAATTTTTAAAAAAAAACTTTTTTAAAATGTCTGCCTTATATTAATTATTCTTAATCACCCCAACATTCATTTACAATTCTCTGCTTTTAACCTGGTATCATACATGACTCATGACTCATCAGATAGGACAATTTTATGACAAATCATTAAAAAGCACTTGTAAAGCTCCTACAAAGTAAAAGGAAAAGTCTGTTTAGAAAAAAAAAAGGGATGGATAGTTCAGGTACCAAGAAATTTGTACAAATGCAAGAAGTAGCAACCACGATCAAAGTCAGCAAAATGAAATCCATAATTCTAAACGAATTTGGAATATACAGTCATTACTTGGAAAGTACCTCTGTGACTCTTTTGCTGTACAAACCATATGAGCTTGTTGAAAGGCCAGTAACTTGCACTTAGTGTTGGGAGTTGCAGTCAAAATCTTTGGCCTTTTTAAGGACATACTTTATCGAGTCTAAATATTAGTTCAAAGTCTTCATTAGCAGATCTTGGTTCTTTGAAGTTGTCTGGAGACACCTATGAAAGAGACTCTTTATCATTCCCAATTCCCAGTTCATTTATATTCTTTGTCATATACATAGAGCTTCACCAGCTCCATTTATTTTTTTTATTTTTTTTTCATTTAATTTATTTCATTCTTTTTTCTAGAAGAGTGTGGATTGAAAAGTCTTACCAAATGTTAGAATAGACTCTCCATGTACTGTGTATTCTTGACCATTAGCCCCAATGTCATTATAAAAGAACAAATGGAACACACAGATGACTGTCATCTCATCTTGTAGCCTCTTGGCTAATGCATCATAGTAATTGATTACAGGCTTCATTGCTACTTCCAATTTTCCTCAAAGTTTGTTCAATTGATACAAGACACATGGCAACTCAAGTCTCTCTCAGCTCTGTGGAATGCCTAACAAAGAAAATGTCAAGGTGCACAAGTCCTTGAACTAAGGGAGATTACTCATTAGTAAAACCTGGTGTTTCTCACTCAAACATTAAAAGAAATTATATTCCTTTTGCTTTTTTTGGATTTTTTGACATGTTCTCTTTTGTTTGGGGAATTATAATAAATCAGATCATAACTCCCATCCTTTTCCTCCCTACAAATCCTTCAGTATACCTCTCCTTGCTCTTTTTCAAATTCATGGCTTTTTAAGACTAATTTTCGTTTCATACTTATATGCATATGTATATATACATGTATACTCACAAATATAACAACCTCAGTCTATACAATTTTACTCATATGTATTTTTTTCAAGACTGACCATATTGTATTAGACAATGGATTGTTGTAAATTTCCTCAGGAAGACTGTTTCTTCCACTCTCTTAGTTACCTATAGTTCTTTGTTTGGGGTTAAGGCCTTTTTATTTTTTTTCCAACTATTTTGGTATGTCTACTGTTGTTTTCTTTGTATATCTCATGTTTGGAATTTGCTTTTATGAGACGTTATGATTGAAGCTTCTGACATTCTAGGAGACAGAGTCTCACAGCAAATTCCCTGATCCTCTGCCTTTTAAAATCGCTTTGCCCTCTCTTCCATAGTGGTCACTAAACCAGAGGTTGGAATTGTTTTATAGATGTATCCATTGTGATAGGATTTAAAAACTATGTTTTGATTGGTAGTTTTTGTTTTTGTTTTTGTTTTGTTTTTAAATGGTCTCTGTGTCCTTCAAAGAGAGAATACATTGATGGGGGAGTGTGCTACATTTCTCTGTGCTTGTAAGGACCAATATTTCTAGTGAAGGTAAGGTTATGCTGGGCTAATAAAATGTGTATTTTTTGGTTATCCTCCAAGATCAATGACTTCTCTATCCTTGAATAGTTGATTAATCTTCCACAATCTGGTCTGATTTCCCATTTGATACATGGGTGTTACAAACAGAAGAAAGGCTTTGATTATTATGAAGTTATACCTGCCACTTAAGGTTATTGTGTGCTGCTGGCCATTGTTGTGGTTCATAGGTGTCATAGCTGTATAATACTGTTGGTTGCTTTCTTCCTTTGTTAGATTTCATGGAGCCTTCTGGTCCCCCCCCCACACACACACATGCACACACACATACACACACACACACACACACACACACACACACACACCATGGAATTGTTTTCAGCTGTAAAGGAAAATGAAATAATGAAGCATTCACTAAAATGGATGGAATTAGAAAATGTTATATGGAGTGAGGTAACCTAGGCACAAAAATTACATCACATGTTCTCTCATTGGAGGCTCCTACCTCCAAATCTTCAGATGTTAGTACATATGCTAGAGTAACTACAGAAGCATGAAAGTAAATATGAAACATTGCCAGGATCGGGTGTGGAGAATCAAGAGGAAGGGGGATATGTAGAAACAGGAGAGCTCTTATTAAGCTAAATGAGAGGGATATAAACATGAAAGGTGAGTAAAATTTGCAGAAACATAGCCTAATTTTTTTTTAGAATCATACTACTATCTAATTATCTTAAAAACCTGTACATAAATATACATCCATAGTTTTTATGGAAATTTCTCTTCTTGGTGGACAATATTCACTCCAAGAGTCACAGATCACATAACAAAAAGCCATACACCAGACATAAAGAACCTCTCTTTGATTTGTTGGTCTGTGTTGATCAAGAAACTTCCCAAACATACAGACTATTGATATTCCACTTGATTTGACTCTCCAGAGGAGAAAGATAAGAACTGTATTGTTATGATTTATTTGAGTTATCAAAACCTATGAATGTGATTTATATTGACACCCAGTAATTTTCTGATTCCTGTCAATAATGTATCTTTTTACCTGCACTGCCGCCTTCCTATTGTACCTTACATTTAAATTCTGCTACATGAAGGTAATTTTTCTACCTTTAATATCATTTTCTCACTCTAGTCTCTTTTCAGGATGTGAACAACTTTAACTCATGTCCTCATTATCACTTGATATTAAAATCATATATAATATGAATGTTTGAAAATTTAATGAATTAGTTAATTATTGGGAGTAGACACAGGACAATAGATATGTTATAATATTAAATCTTCCTATTAGCAATCTTTGATGCTAAGGGAATAAGCTTACCACATTTGTGGACAGAATTTCACCTTCCTCTCACCACTTTTTTATATTAACCTTTACAATAATGCTTGGATTTATTGAGTAAAATATTATTAACTTCTATCTTCTTAATTTCCATTTATTGGTAATGGTTCCATCTACAGTTTGTTTTAGCTGCTTGCTTCAGTTGCAGATTCATTGTGCATAATAGACATTTTGTATTTTGTAATATTTGTATATTTCCTTAAAATGGTACTTTGTAAATAACATTTTATGTAGAAAAACCTTATAAATAGTAATCTCTCTGTGATTATTATACTTTACCTAGTCCAACTCTTCTCACATGCTCCTGATCTTGCTACCCTCCCAACTTCTTCACTTCTTGTTCTTCTCCATCTCTGTGTAAAAAAAAAAAGAAAGAAAGAAAGAAAAGAAAAGAAAAGAAAAAATAAATATAAATCAAAGACCAAAGTTCAAAACAAAGAAAACCTGTAGCTAGAGTTTTCCTGCCTGGCCCATGGTCAGGACAAATCTCTCTCACCTGCTAGTCCCACAGCCACTCAGACTTAACCAAGTAAACACAAAGACTTATATTACTTACAAACTGTATGGCTGTGGCAGGCTTCTTGCTAACTGTTCTTATAGCTTAAATTAACCCATTTCTATAAATCTATACCTTGCCATGTGGCTCATGGCTTACCGGCATCTTCACATGCTGCTAGTCATGGAGCCGGCTGGCAGTTTCTCTCCACCTCAGCCTTACACTTCCCAGAATTCTCTTCTCTGTTAGTCCCGTCTATACTTCCTGCCTGGCCACTGGCCAATCAGTGTTTTATTTATTGACCAATCAGAGCAATTTGACATACAGACCATCCCACAGCAAAAACCAATAAGACAAAATACAACAAAACAAACAAAACAAAAGTCACTCACTAAAAAAACATGAAATCTGCTGTGTGTTTGGGAACTATTCCTGGGCATGGAGCCTGCCTTACAGTGAGATTGAGACATCTCGTGATACTCCATAAGACAAAACTGATTTTCCCTGTGCCGGCAGGTATCTGTTTCAAACAACTTCTGGTTAGGGGTGGAATGTTATGTCTTTTTCCTTTTCTCAGTGCTTGGAATTTGTCTGGTATGAACCTTTGTGGATCTTGTGTGCTATCCCAGTCCCTCTGAGTTCCTACGTGTGTCAACACTGTTGTGTCTTGAAGACACTGTTTCCTTTAAGTAATTCTACCACCTCTGTCTTTATAACCTTTCGACCTCCTCTTCCCCATAGAACTCCGAGCCACGAGGAGTGAACTTAATAATGATGTTCCATTTAGACCTGAAGGCCCCCATTCTCTCATTCTCTGCACATTTTTCAATTGTGGGTCTCCCATGTTATTCTCATTTGCTAGAATTGGTAAGGGGTGAGTAATGCACTGATATAATGGGTACAGCAATAGGAGGTCATAAGGAGTCATTTTGCTGCCATATTCTTTTAGCTCAACAATATGAGTAGATCATTGCCTATGTTCCCATGAGCTATCTAGACTCAGGATCTTGGATTTTTGTGGTTCAGTCATGGGTTCCATCTCATGGAATGGGCTTAAATCTAACCACAAAGTAATTGGTTACTCCTATATTATCTCTGTCACTATTGCACCAGTTTGTCTTATACATACGTCACTATTGTTGGTTTATAACTGGATGTTATTGATGATTCTGTTTCTCCTCCTGTACTGTGCAAAATATCTGCCATTACCATTAATATTAATATTATCACAGAGATAAGGTAGCCAGTGAGGGACAAAGGAGAAGATGAGACCACATACATTTACCAGTGTTTAGTTCAAACATCTTGCAGGAGATTTTACTCTGTTACTACACATCTTGCTTTTACATGGGTTCTAGGTATTTGAACTCAAGTCCTCATGTTCACATAGCTTCTCTTTTACCCAATGAGCTAGCTTCCATGGCCACTTATATACCATTCTATAACTAAAGGTAGACATTAATTAATGTCTATGATAAACCCATTATTAATCATATTTATATTTAATGATTATACATGTAAGTTGAGAAAATGTACTGACAAGGGAATAGTAGGGATTTACCATAATTACATGATCACCTTCTGGAAATTACACTCACATTCTCATTAAAACATTTTACTACATTTAACTGCACTTGTCCTGACCACATCTTATTTCACTGATGGTTATGACATTTTATGACTTTTTTTTTTAAATAATGAAATCCAGGTTTGGGGAAATAGGCTAGTCAGGAGAAATATTTTTCTGTAAGCTCAAAGTTTTAATTACAGTCCTACAGCTAGAAAAGAAGCTGAGTATGGTTGCAAATATTTGTAATCCTGGTAGCTGTGAGGCAGACACATCCAACATGAACTAGGTAGCCAGACAGCTTAACATACTTGGTAACTTTCAGGACAGTTTAAAAGCCTGACTCAAAAACCAACAACAGCAGCAAAAAAAAATAATGATACACAAGAAAAGACTCCTAAGGTTGTTCTTTGACCTTCACATTCACATTCACTCACATGATTTCTTGTAAACACAACCGACCACACACACACACACACACACACACACACACACACACGCACATGCACACACACACGCACATGTGCCCAGAGAAAGAGAGAGAGAAAGAGACAGACAGACAGAAACAGAAACATATGCACACATAGACATAGATAAACACACAGGAGACAAAGATAGAAAGGAGAGAGAGAAAGAGAGAGAGAGAGAGAGAGAGAGAGAGAGAGAGAGATCTAAAATTATTATTTGACCAAAGTAAGATCCAGTAAATTAGCATAAAGCAGAGAGCTAGTAGAAAATGAAGAAAAATTACTGTTCCATGAATAAAAGTAGCTGGACTAAAATCTTCCAAAATAGAATCTTGACTGTTTCTCAAGTACATATGAGCACATCTAGTTCTGAAATTAAAGTGTATTACCAATGAACTCAAGAATACCAGCAGAAATGACTCTCTGCAAGCATTTGAAAATGTTCTAAAAACTGATAACTGATTCTGTTTCAAGTCAATACTGTTAATTCGTCATTATGATTTGAAAATTCAATGCTTAGTATTCTCTAATAAGGTGCTTTTACATATTTACAATTTATAAGGGAATATTTTAACGTATAAGGAAAAAAGTACTATCGTTACTGAGTATTTTGGTTTAAATAAGAAATGTCCCCATGATTTCATGGCTTTCAACACTTGGTCTGCAGTTGCCATCCCTGTTTGGGGAGGTTATGGAACCTTTAGTATGTGGATCCTTGCTAGAGGAAGTACATCATGGGGGTCAAGGCTGGGAGTGTAAAGCCAGAGGCCACTTGCATTTCACTTTGTTTCCTGTGTGTTGATGGTGATATTTTCTCCCAACAACAATCCTATACCTTCCTAGCCATTATAGATTTTCTGTCTTGAATTGTAGGCCAAAATAAACTGGTTATTCTAAAAGATGCTTTTGGTCATTGCATTTTATTACATTATCATCAACAACAACAATGGCAACAAAAAAACCTACTGTATTACATACTTTCAAAGTAATTATTTGCAATTTTTATTCTTTATATTAATTTAAAACTTATACAACAGAGTTTATAATCTTATTTAATAGTGATTTTTTTCATGACCTCAATTTTTTTATTCATTTTACATACCAACCTCAGATCCCCTTCCTCTCACCCCCCACCTCCCTCCAACCCCTACCTTCACCCCATCTCTCCCCCCCACCCAGTCCTCATCCCCTCCTCCAAAAGGGGAAAATATCCCATGGGGGGGGGGGCACCTAAGCCTGGTATATTCAGTTGAGGCAGGACAAAGCTCCTCCCCAGGGTATCAAGTGTGAGCAAGATATCTGAACATAGATAATGGGATCCAGAGAGCCGGTACATGCACCGGGGCTAGATCCTGATCACACTGCCAAGGGTGCCTCAAAGAGAACCAACTACACATCTCTCTTCCCATATGCAAAAGGTCTAGTCAGGTCTCATGCAGGTTCCACAGCTGTCGGTCTAATGTCCTCCTGAGTTCCTATGAGCTTGGTTCCGTTGTCTCTGTAGATTTCGCCATCATGATCTTGATCCACCTTGCTAATATAATCCCTATTCCCTCTCTTCGACTGGACTCCCAGAGCTCGGCCTGGTGTTTGGTTGTGGATCTCTGCATCTGCTTCCATCAGATATTGGATGAAGGCTCTATCATGACAGGGTATTCAACAATCTGATTACCAGGGCAGAAAATTCAAAGGAATTAATAGTGATTTTATAAGAATGGTTGAATCCTGGAATAGGGGAGGTGCGGTGGAGGAACTGGGAGGCGAGGATGGATGGAAAACTGTGGTCAGGTTACAATACACATGAGAAGAATAAATAAAAAAAAATAAAAAGAACAGTTTCATTGTAAAAAGTGTTAAATAATCTAATGTTTTAAATGATATTTCCAGAGCCACATATTTCACTTGACATTATAACAGGCATTATTTTTAAGTGAAGCACATCCGATAGGTCATGAAAATGCATATGTATATAACAATTTTTAATTTCCACTGGTGCTATATTAGCCTATGAGAGGCCAATCCTATGAAGGAAACTGACTCTCGGGACCCTATATCTATCGACTTTTAATAGCTACTCAAATGATGTTAGCGTCTCATATATTATTACCCCATTAATGCTGGAAAGTTGACTGGCTTGATATTTTACAGGTTTTATTCAAACAACCTGAACTGTGTGAGTACCTTAGTGGAAGAATTTTGTTATGTCCAGAAGATATTTTATCCCCCCCTTATCTCTGCATCTTACAACTTTTTAGTCCCTTATTCTCTGAGCCTTGGTGGGAAGGAGTGTGAAATGGATATGATATATATGATTTAGAACTGAACAGACACTTATACTCTTCACCTTGCAATAAAAGCCATCCATTGAACCAATCCAGAGCTGACTGAAATCTGTATTGGTATACAAAGTGCATTTAGAAGGCAATTTGATAGGATTTCCATTTAGTAAAATAATACTAGGTTCTCTCCCATTTCATTGATCTCTTGGTTACAGGTTCTTGGCCAGATACACAGTAAGTATATGCAATTAATTTCCTTCTATTCAATGGTCCTTAAATGCAATCATGAAGACATTAGTTAGTCCCACAGCATATATACCACTATTCCACTGATGAACACCAGGATAATAATTATTGTAGTTTTCATGATCGACATATGAATAAGACTGGTGATGATATTCTCCCTCACTAAACTTCATAGCACCTTCTAGTACTATGGAAGTTAGGCAACAGGGAAGAAACCTTCAATAAGTTAATAGGTGAATTTCTCCATTCCTTGTAAACAAGTGTGCATCGTTTTCTGTAATAAGTCCTTACCATCAAGCTTTGGAGCATATCCAAGAGCAATGGCAGTAATCTCTACTGTCCTGGGAGTTTCTGGTACCTCCTTGACCAACAACTTGAAGGAAGGAATTCTATTCTTGCCCTAGTCTTTTGAATTGGGCAACCTATAGCTTCTGAAGGTATAATCATTATCCATGTAGAGTAACTCATCTTAAACTATTAAATTCATATATAAGTATTTGTGTGGTTCTCTGTGTGTGCATGCACGTGTGTGTGTGTGTGTGTGTGTGTGTGTGTGTGTGTGTGTGTGTACTTGAGTGCACATGTACATATATGCAAGTGATTGTTTTCATGGAACATATTGGAAAATTGTAAGAGGCAGCGATTAGGGAGAATGGAGATAGTGTGATTTTTTTTTTGACAATGAAGGACATTTAAACTCATGTGCTCATAGCAGCAGTGATTTCATGAATAAGTCCTGTACCAGAATAAGCTTTGTTATATCAAACATCCTCAGTGTTGTTTATCCCTCAGACTTCCCCCTTCTCTTTCCTATCCTACAGATCTTTTGCTCCACTTAAATCTTCCCTCCAGTTTCCCCCCAATTCCCCATTATACCTTGTTATTATATTTATTTCACTGTTCTCGCCTACTACTTACTCTTTTTTTCCTAAGGACAATGTCTATAATTCATTAATATGCATGTAACTTCTAAATACAAAAGTTCAATATAGAGTAACCTTCATGGAATATTTACCATATAGATAAAAACAGTAATTAATCCAAAGGTCCTTAATACATTGGTGATGAACATATTAGTACAAAAATCAAGCACTGAGTTATTAACCATCTTATTTCCAGTCATACATCTCATTTTCATCTTTTTTTCTGTTTGAAAATAATATGGGGCAACATATTGAAATGAATTTGAGGTGTTCCATATTATTAGATGCTGCTTCCCATACTGTTTCAAATCATTTATAGTCTATATATTTTGGATAGAAAGATTGAATATTGGAAAATTTGAAACATTAACAAGGTTTTCCTTCACTCCAGTACTTCAAAGCAGATTCCAACGTTCCTTTTATAGATGAATATCATTAAAAATGCCCTAAAGAATAATATGATGGATGGTGAGATTTAATGGAGAAATTTAATAATGGCTAATACAGAATGCAGTAAAACTATAATTGTAGAAATACTATAACTGTATTGATAATTTCCCTTCTCTTATCTATATGTATGCTTAGGGATGTAATTCCATATTGTATTCAGTTTCTCAAATTTTTCCAAAGTGTGTGTGTGTGGGGGGGGTTGTCGTAATGTAGAAAGGATGGAAGGAAACAAGAGAGTCAGAAATGGAGACACAGAGTAATAGCTCATATAAGTTTATTACAATACTCTTCACAATGTTTCCAAAGATGTTATTGTGCTATATACTATAACAAATATAAACAGAATTTCTATGTTCTTGACATTTGTTCCCAAAGCCAACATTCTAGTTCAACCTTAAGATGCTGTGTACTTCACATTCTTCATGCATTCTGCTCATCCATGCAAGACCCCAAGAATTATCCATTAAGTTACAGATTGTTAGGATTCTCCTTGTGATATACATAAGTAAAGGTACGAAGGAAAGTTCAGTTATTTTATCAATGGCTGCTTATGTCAGATATTTTAATTTTTTTATAATGAGCAGGAATGAGCAGCTAAGGTGGTACATCTGTAATTCTAACATTCTTAGTCATTGTAAGTTCATGGTTGTACCGAGCAATGGAGTGACATGCTAATTTAAAACAAAACATACCAGGCAACAATACAAAATAAACAAAAATGTTAGCTTTCTGACAAAATTGTGATTTATTTCATATGAATACTGCACGATCAGATAAAGATTTATGTCAATATGCAATATATTACCTCATGGTAATTATTATGAAGGTATTTTACAATTTTTTGAGAACTATTTGTAAATTCATCATCAGAGACAAACTAATTTATTAGACAGAAACATTAGTCGTTTCTATGTGTTGCTGTTATCCTGATATAGAAAAAAATACAGTTGGTATGTTGGCAAATATTTAAACATTAATTCACTTATATGTTGTATTAATGTTTTTTTTTCCAGGAGCAAACTGTGAGATAAAATTTGATTTGCATGATATTTTGAATATTCTATACACAACATACACCCTGTAAGAAAAAACAAAATATCCCAAGAAATTATTTTGAGTAGAGAATAGGTCTAGCCACAAATTTTACAAAAATTCAGGAACTTCAATTCAAAACTTGTCTTAGGTTATCTTGTAGACAGATTGACATTGCTTTTATATTGTACAACACATTTTTGAATTATCCAAGCTAGGAAATCTAGAAGAAGAACCTATGTCATTTTCTCCTTTGCACAATATGTGCGGTAGTAAGAACATATTTGAGTGCATCATGAATGCTTTCCAACTTCCTAAGAGCAAGTGTATATTTCATTTATTAATGCATTAATAACATTTGCTTGCATGTCCTAATTGAACATAGATAGCCAATGATAAAAATTATATTTTCAAATATTAAGTATTAGTAGTTTGAAAATCTTTTAATTAATGTTATAAATTAGAACTTGTAGTGGAAAAGTGAGCATTGTAATTAGTTTGTTTTGTTTTCAGTTGCGTAACCCACTGAGGTCAATGCTGTTTTAATAAATGTTAAAATTAGGTAAAAGTCACTTTATAAAAAAAAAACAATGAAATGAACAAAATCATATTTAATGTGACTTTGGTAGTGTTTTGGAAGCCTGAGGCTACTTCTGTCATTTGTGGGTTTTTTTTTTTTTTTTTTACTTTCTCATGTACAGTTATTCACAGGATGTATATCATCTGTTTGACCATTGCCCTAACACTCCTTTACCTCTGCTTTCCACAGCATGCCCCATAGGGATGTTGGTGAGGCATTTGATTCTACAACCAAGTACTTGTGAATTACTACAACTTGAGTTTTCACAGTCAAAACTGGCTTATTCGTCATTTTTCTAATCTGGCGTTAAATTCCCTGCAAAAGCAATTTCAGTAATAAAGTGATTATTTGGGGTCACAGCCTGAGATTAGGAGTCAATTAAGACCGGGTTGACAATGTGACAAGAGATTAAGGTCACTTCGTTCAGCTCTTTTTCTTGTTTTCGTACAGCAAAGGGATACAGCATATAGAATGTTGATACTAACGCTTAGAGTATGTCTTCTCTCCTCACTGAATACAGAACCTCACAGACATGCTAAGATATTTGATTTCCATGAGGATTCTAAATGTTAAGTTGATAATCAAGTTTAACCATAACAACTGTCATTATGTGATTGCTTGAGTGTAGATGAATTTCTGAATTGTCTTATTAAATAAAAAACACGGAGCCAAATATAGGGGTGAAAGTTTTAGAGAGATCAGGGAAATAGGGAAAGCCATAAGCCAACCTTACCTCACCAACTCTGCAGCTTCCAAATGCGAGTTACTTCCTGTCTACCCACGCCTTTAATTGCCTTGCTGTTCTGCCATCTGATTTGCTCTCTCCATCCAGCTACCTCACTTCCTCTTCCTACACAGCTCTGTCACTTTCTGTCTGTCTGTACAGACCTCCAGACTAGTGTTGAAATTAAGGCGTGTGCCACCACACTTGACTCTGTTTCCAGTGTGGCCTTGAACACACAGAGATTCTGCCTGCTAAGTGACAGGATTAAGGGCGTATGCTACCACTGCTTGACTTCTTTGTTTACTTATAATGACTGGCCTTTTTCTTCTGCTCTCCAGGCAAGCTTTATTTATTAAAGTATAAGTAAAATATCACCACACTTCAGCACAAATAAAATATCACCACACTTGAGATTTGAAAAATACATATTTTGGTTTATGCATGTGTCTCCATGAGTTTATGTGCAGTAAGTACATGCAGATGCCATCAGAGAAATCAGGGTCCTGAAGATGGAGACACAGGCAACTTTAGGTGTGCTCAGTACCGAAAGTGGATTCTTTTCTGGAGAATTAAACATCATTAACTTCTGAGATAGCTCTCCAGCCATTGCCTCTATTTATATATCTATTGATACAGGTACATTTATATGTATATATACACACATTTATATATTTATATCTCATATATTATAAAGTATATATCATGTATTGAATATATTATATCATGTACTTTTATATGCATATAATACTATACATATATGACATATGTTATGTACATAATATGATACGTAGATGTATATGTGAATATATACACATAGATAAATAGATGATAGATAGATTTGCCTTTCATTACAACACAATATAAATAATGAATTTTGGGGGCTGGAGAGATGGCTCAGAGTTTAAGAACATTGGTTGTTCTTCCAGAAGTTCTGAGTTCAATTCCCAGCAACCACATGGTGGCTTACAACCATCTATAATGAGATCTGGATACAGGCACTCATGCAGACAGAACACTGTATACATAATAAATAAATAAATCTTTTAAAAAATAAAATAAATAATGAATTTTTTAAAGAACAAAAGTAAAATTCTATTAATATCTAAAATATTTAAGATCAATATGACAAGTTAATTTTGACAAGTTTTTCACAATAATAATCCAAAGACTACCATGGTAAAAAATATTCATACATAAAGACTTTTTGCACTCACTGGTCACCAATATGAACCTTTTAGTTTCAGTCAATAGCAGAAGAGAATATTTTGATATATTATGTCTGCGACTCTACATGTATTGACATTTTCAGTTGTCATTATTTCCTAACAAAATAGCTTAACAACTACATGAACAGAACTTGTATTGCATTGTACTGTGCACTATAAATAATTTAGAGGCTATTTAAATTATATGTGAGCTTGCTACTAGTTTATATGAATTTACAATGCCATTTTATACAAAATAATTTAATATTCATGAGCTTTGATAGCCATGTGTTGGAAGGATTTCAATGACCAGCTGTGATAAAGGAAACATGGGATGCTCATTGTTCTCACAAGGCAGGCTACCTACTTCATGTTTTAAGATAACATCTTACATTATCCAATGCCTATTTTGTGTTATCTTAGTCATAATAAAGGCTTGTATGTGTTTTACAAATTATTGAATTATTCTGTAGTTTATATAAAATTTCTATACTGACAAAATAATCAAAGAAGTCAGATTCAGAAAGAAAAATTAACGAAGTGTGCCAGATAGTTTCATATCAGCTTGTCAGCAGCTACAAGCAACTGAAAGTCTGGAGCCTCATTTGAGAAATGCCTCCATAAGATTGGCTGTAGGTACTCCAGTAGGTCATTTTCTTAATTAGTGACTGATGTGGGAGGGCCCTATTTATTGTGGGCAAGGCTACTCCTAGGATGGTGGTACTAGACTCTTTAAGAAAGCAGGATGAGCAAGCTATGAGGAACAAGCCTCCAAGCAGCACTCCTCAGTGACCTCCTCATCAGGTCCTTCCTCTAAGTTCTTACTCTGAGTGCTTGTTCTGAGTTCTTTCAGTGATGAGTAATGATTTGGAAGGGTGAGCCAGATAAACTCTGTGATCCCCAAGTTGCTTTGTTCATGGTGTTTCATCACAGCAATGATAACCCTAACTAAGACAAAGGACTTTGATCAGATAATAATCTTGATGGGAAGATAAAAAGAAATAATTAGAAGGGATGATTTGTGAAATTGTTTTTTTTTAATTAATAAGTTGCTCTTTTTATTAAAAGAATCTGCTACAATTAAGATAGAATATAAGTTTCTCACAATCAGCCGTAACATCAGATTATTGTGTCTAGAACTCTACCCACATACATATGTTCACTTGATTTTTAGCAGTTAAAAGACATTTCAGTGGAATAATTAATAAATGGGAAATGAGTTAGTATATATGAAAATGCAGTACCAAGAATTTTTATCCACACATTGCAAAATAAACAAACATTAATTAGTTCAATAAGATTGTGACCTTAATTATGAAACAAAAAATTATTACACTCTTGGAAGAAAGTAAACAAAAAATGATGTGTCTGTGGCCTAAGGTTAATGAAAGATATTTTCATTAAAATAATAATGGCATAGTCCAAGAAAGTATCACTTTTCCATTAAGTGACATTAATATTGAGAATTTTTTTCCTTTGACAGACACTGTTCTCAGACAGAAAAAAAAATATTAGGAAAGATATTTTCATGTATTATATACAATAATGTAATTGTACTAAGAAACCATAGAAAAGGGTCTGGAAATGTAGCTGAATGGTTTAGAACACTTAATAGGCAATCACAAGTTTCTGAGCTTGAATCACCAGGCACTAAGTAGAAGTCTAGTATGAATCCATATGTCTGTGTGTCTCACCTTGGGGATAATTGCAAGGTGGATCACAGAAGTCAGTCTAGTTGGAACAATGAGATCAAGGTTTTGTGAGAGACTTTATTCCAAAGATTAAGATTGGAAGTGATAGGCCAGGTGACCCAATGTCTTTCTGTCTACAAAGCACATGTGCATGGACATCTGCAATCAAATATATACTCACATTCTTATACCACACTGTAACACACACACACACACACACACTATATATATATATATATATATATATATATATATATATATATA
This sequence comes from Peromyscus aztecus, assembly GCA_902168405.1. Classification (NCBI taxonomy): domain Eukaryota; kingdom Metazoa; phylum Chordata; class Mammalia; order Rodentia; family Cricetidae; genus Peromyscus; species Peromyscus aztecus. The sequence continues at coordinate 30,827 of CABHPQ010000458.1, forward strand.
TATATATATATAATCTCATCTCTTAGCTATCGCTCTGACCTCTTGGCTTACTTCTCTAAATCGGCTCTGTGTTTCTAATTTAATAAGATACATGTACATATATATATATATATGTATATATATATATATATATATACATATATATATGCTTTTCTTTCTGTCTTTTCTTCTTTCATGTAGCACATCCCAACCTCAGCTTCCCCTCCCTCCATTCCTCCCAGAGCTCCCCACCTCACAAACCTTCTCCATGCCAGATCCACTGCTTCTCTCTTTCTCTTCAGAAAAAAAAGTATATCAACTAACCACAGAAAAACACAATGCAATAATATCAAGGCTAGAAGCAACCCTGCTGGAGGAAAACATTCCACAGAGATAACACCAGTCCCAAAATTAGGAGTCCCACAAAAACCCCCAAGATAAACTAGCATATCTCATATGCAGAGTACCTAGCAAAGACCCCTGCCGAATCTGTGGTTGGTGCTCCAGTCTCTGTGAGCCCCTACAGGTCCTGATTAGTTGATTCTCTCTGTCCTCCTTGCTCTCCTCATGTCCAGGAACACTGACTCCTACAATCCTTTCTCCCCCTCTTCCATAGGGTTTTCTGAGCTCCGACTAATCTTTGACTGTGGGTCTTCTCTGCATCTCTTCCCATCATCTGCCAGAGGAGGCCTCTGATGATAATTGGGCTAGGCAAAGATTTTTGAGTATAGTAGACTATCACTAGGAATCATTTCATTTACTTTTTATTTCTTTTTTCTTTATATATAATATATATTATATATATAATAATTAATTTCACATATCAGCCATGGATTCCCCCGTCCTCCCTCCTCCTGCCCCCCAGCCCTCCCCCCTAATTCAACCCTATTCCCACCTTCTCCAAGGCAAGGTCTCCCCTGGGGAGTCAGCCTAGCCTGGTAGACTCAGCCAAGGCAGGTCCAGTCCCCTCCTCCCTACACCAAGACTTAGCAAAGTGTCCCAGCATAGGCCCCAGGCTCCAAAAAGCCAGCCCATGCACCAAGGACAGGCCCCATTTGGATTTTTTTTTCCAGTTGGAACCAGAAGCTGGATTGCCTACATACATACATACATACATACATACATACATACACACATACAATAATATAAAACTACAATAATAATATATAGTGTCTATATATAATATATACATACATAAACTCACTGTTTTTAATGCCAACATACATGCCAATGCACACACCCAATGTAATACAAATTACCTTCTCAATACTTATTAAGGAAAGTAACAAAATTTTAAAAATAAGAATATTTAAACAGAAATTTAGCAAACCATGAAGATAAAATTCAACCATATGGAAAATACTCAATGTCATTAATCAACAGACATGCTGATGTAAACTACAATAAGATAAAATCTTGTACATACTATACTTTTTAGAAAGAGTAGTACTCACATTTTCAAGGTTGCTTAGCATTCTTACCTTGAGGTTTCGTGAGAAAGTCTTCCGTCATCATGGTGATGTTTTACTGGATGAGCATATCTCAAAGAGCTGGCTTCAAATTTATTAATATTTGAGACATTGCTGGTCTCAATATGACTATATTTACAAAATATACAATAATTCTATTCATGGGAAAATACCCAGGACTTGTTGTAGAAGAACACTACAGTACAGAGGTATTTTCAAGGACGTCTTTGGAAATTCTTTGTATTCTATCATACTGAGTCTGCATTCATAGATGTTGTAGGGCTTTTCGAACTCATTCCTGACAATAATGGATTGAGATTTATCTTTAATGGGTTAATGACAAAATAACTGATTAGTGTAAGGTTCTGTGATGAGGATCAATTAAAAATACTTACCTCATTTACATAACTCAGAAGTCCTCCTTCCTGAAAATGTGAATGGAGGAATATGGCCAGATATCCTTTGGCTGTGACTTCAGTCACTGATTAAACCTTCTGTTATTTAATACACATTCACTGTGGAAAAGCTTGTCCTTAGAAAAAGGTATAGGCTGCTTTCTAAATTATTTCTTAAAAGGTTGAGAGATGGCGTCCCTCAAATGTTTCATTCTCTGAATGCCAAGGATCTTGCTTTTTTCTGTTTGTGTTTTGCTTTATGGTAGAAATACATTACTGCGTACTTTCCTTGGACTCATAATGTCATCTCTTTCTATAACAAAAGTACCCATAATTCTCTTTCCTCATTTCACAAATGCACATTGCACATTTTTCTCTAGGTAATTATCATTTTCTCTTGATCATGCTGTTTCTCTCTGCCTTCCATATCATAGATACAATGAGGTAATAGGAAACATTCCGATACCAGTGATAGTCAATGTACTCTTTCCCCATTTCCTGTAATATTAACACCCTGTATATTTTGCAAGTGATAACCACAAAATTTGCATTGATGTGATCCATTAAGCTTTCTTCTGATTTCTTTAGCTTCATATGCATTCATCACACTATGTGAGTACATACTTCTATGAAATTAATCCACAGGTAGAATTGTAGGATATCTATTCTATTAGTTTTATTATAACAATAATAAAACCACAAATCAATGCTTAAATAAATAAAATCTAAAAAAATAAAAATATAAGCATTTCTCATGTCAGAAATCTTAATTTATTTAAAACATTAATTTTCCCATTTTTTCTCTATAATCGACTCCCCTGTCTAGAATACCAATGTTTGATAATTTTATAATTTATATTGATAAACAGTGGTTTAGATTAGGTAACAATTTTTAAAGAAAATATTCCTTTAAATGGTAATTTTAAAGTTTAATATAAGTATATAAATAAATATAATGTGATTTTGGAATGGAATTATATAAAGATTAATGGGACAAGACAGAAAATTAAAATTATCCATGCATATGCTGTTAATTCATTTTGTCATTGATGCCTTGGCATTTTATTGGAAGAAATAGCATTTTATTATTAGAGAAAGTTAATATTTGAGGTTTTCTTGATGGATTCATATTAGAAATATATCTCTACACTAATTTTAATCATATAATGTAATTTGAATAGATAAATAATTATAAATACATACTAAAATTACAAAGCTCTTTGGAGGAATCCTGGGAGAATATACAATCCACAGTTGGTTAAATATATATATAATATTAACACATTTGCATATATATTTATATATATTTATTATATATAATATATACATAAATATAATACTCAAAACACCCACAGTGGTACAAAGAAAGAAAAAGGAAATGACATAGTGTGCTCATTGCAATTAAAACTTCTCATTACAAGGCACTGGTTGCATTATCGAAGGTTAATTTACAGAACAGAAGAACATATTTGAAAAGGAATTGTATGAGAAAATTACTGTAACATTTAGCAATTAACAAAAAGCCAAACACTTGCCTCTTGAAAACATAAGCATAATTTATCAGAGTGTGTATGTTCACAACAAATTAAAACAGATCCCTGCAAGGTTGGTTACCATTTTTATTCTTTTTTTAAAATTTTTATTATTAAGAAATTTTCTATCCATTTTACATACCAACCACAGATACCCTTCTCCTCCCTCGGCTCGGTCCCCACCTCTCCAACCCACCTCCCATCTCCCACCTCCTCCAAGGCAAGGTCGCCCATCAGGAGTCAGCATAAAAATAAGAATGGAGCAAGTCTAGCTGGCCTTCAACTATATGTAGTCCCAGCACTTAGGATGCAGAAGCAGGAGGATACTAAGGTAAGAGAGCCTGGGCAATGCATAGTAAATTTGTGGTCAGTCTAGACCATATGGAGAGACCTCCATCTCAGAATACAAATGAATGTACATTAACTAACTACACCATGTGCTAGTAAGACACTTATTTTCCCCCAATTCCAACATATGCTTGTGGACTCACAAAATGTAGGTAATCTCTTTAGCTGGTTTTTGTTTGTTTTTTTTGTTTTTAATAAACCGTATGGGTATGTGTCAAACTTTAAAAACATTTGAGTCATAATTTAAAATAATTGTGTTATCAAAACAATACTGATTATTCTTTTAAAAAGGCAATTATGTATCAGGAACATAAAAGATTACATTGTATTTAATTCTGTCTTTTAGGCTAAATAATAATCCTTTATTAGAGCCAGCAACTGAGCATAGGCCTTTGCCAAAAAGAACTCTGGGCACTAAAACTCAGGGGTACAACACTCATAAAGGCAAAAATTACAAAACCCACAATGGTATCATTGTCAGGGGAACCTTGTAGCATTTGGTTTGGTTTTACATGCAGTAGATACCTTGATTCTGTATTTGTGCCACAGTCAGGGTCATGGAAAGTCAAGGAATACCTGACCTTTCAGGGTGTTAAGGCCAAAAAAAACCCTGATCAAATATAAAATGGAGTTTTGGTATGATCAGAACAAAATGGCATTAGTCACTTCACAGCCATATTGGAACGTACGCATCCAGTATTGAGAGAATACTTCTCCACGTTTTCACAGTTGTTAGTTCTTTACTTGCTCCTCTCCAGTATGTATACTCTAGCAGGCCAGATCAAATTAGTATAGAATTACATGCACATGACTAGAAAATAATGCTGGATACTCAGCTGAGGGTTCAAAGGCCCTCCCTATACCATCTGTCCGTGAGTGAATGTCAACTGTCAACAAGCCCAGATGGATGATTCATGAAGAGCTTCTACAGTAGGACTTCACAATGATGATCTCTCCACCCCAGATCACTCCTAACAGGCTCAGAACATGAGTAAGCATCATTAAACACCTCCAAGATGCCTGTTCATTATGGTCCTTTCCACACAGAAAGAGACACAAAGCTGACCTTGAAGTCAAGAAGGATAACATGAGGCTCCAGGCTTGTAGCCATGTTGCTGTATGCCCTCCATTGACACCTCTGGGTGATGCTGGGCAAGTAGAATCAGTCATTTTGCTTTGTTGTTTTTTATTTAATTATGTATGTTTTTTTAAAATAATATTTAGATTAAAATATATTTTGATTGTATTCTTCCTGTCCCTCAAGTTTTAACACACCCTTATCCCCTTTCTACTCACCCAAATTTCAATGATCTTTTAAAAAAACAAATACCAAATACAACAATAAAAACCTGCCTGGGCTGAGTCCACCAGGTCGATCTCAATCCTCGGGGGGAGTCTTTGCCCTGGAGGAGATGGAAATGGGGGGTGGGCCAGGGGGAGGGGGGCGGGGCGGGAGGAGGGAGAACGGGGGAATCTATGGCTGATATGTAAAGTTGAATTATATTGTAAAATAAAATAAAATAAATTCAAAAAAAAATCAAAGCCAAGAAAACAAAATAAAACCAACACCTCAAACAAACAAACAAAAACATCACCACCAAACTGTAACCAAAACAAATCATCTGCCTCAATTGAATGTACCAGGCTCTGCTGACTCCCAATGGGAGACCTTGCTTGAAGGAGGTGGGAATGGGGCATGGGTTGTAGGGGTAAGGCTGGGGAGTGGGAGGAAGGAGGAGAGGGTGATCTATGGTTGGTATGTAAAATGAATAAAAATTTCTTAATAATAACTTTTTTAAAAAAAAAAATCGCACAACAAACCTGAGGAGCCCGTTATATGTTGGACTCTACTGGTGAAAACTGATTTTCTTTTTCCCAAGTGACAATGGTGCAAGTGACAATTCAATTCTTAGTCTTTACACTAGTGGCTAGATTTTCACTCATTCATCTATTGATTCATGTAAGAATATGGCAAAATTGAAATATAATAAGATGAAACTAAAACTGCATTATCAAAGTTAGATAAGACAACCGACATAAGGAAAAGAGCCCAAGGAAATGAGCCCAAGAGAAGGCCCAAGAATTAGAGACCAACTTGTTCACATAATTAGGAATCCCATAAAAAGCACTAAACTGGAAGCTACAGTATGTACACAGAGCATCTGGGGCAGACCAGTGCAGGACATGTTTGTGCTGATTCAGACTCTGGGATTTCATATAAGCTTTGTGCATACTGAGTTAGAGGACTTTGTTTTCTTGGCATTCTCCATCTCTTCTAGTTCTTGTTCTCTTCCTCCCTCCACACACACGTGTGTGTGTGTGTGTAATACATATATAATACTGTGCATATATATATGCACAGTCTTAAATCAATATATCAACATTGGAGGAAATGGCAACTTTTTCAGACATTATTTACTAACAAACAAAATACATCTTAACAGCAACAACTACATCCTAGTTTCTTAAATTTTGAATGGTTTCTTAGCTAGGAATTTTAAGGACAAAATAATACCTGCAAACAATGCCAAGCAATACTGTACACATGGACTATAGTTAAAATCTTGTCAAGTTAATAAGAGGTGACAGGAGCATATTACACTGCTAGATACAGTTTCATCATTTATTACATGATTTGATTTCTTTGTGATCTGTGGAGATAAGCTGAAATACTTAGCAACAGTTTTTCTTTTTTAAATATCTTCTCCTCAGAAATGGATCAAAGAATATAGACATTTAGTTCATTATTCCTGGCATCCAAAACATTTCAGGATATTTGAACTACTGAATCAGTTTTACATTCCCTGCAGTATTTTATCTATGCAAATTAGCATTTCATATGCTTAGATAAACAAAACTTCCAACAAATAAATACATAAATATCCTTTTAGTCATGAAAGATATAAGTATGGCATTGAAAAGTAAGTGGAACAAATGCTTTAATATGTAATCATTTTCTACAAAGTGAAGTTAATATTCTGTCAATACGTCTTCATTCATATTCATAATTCAGCTTTGCATGTCTGTTCAAGGACCACTATGTCACTGTAGTGGTATGATTACTCAGGTCTTTTCTGGTTTCTTTCTTTCATTTGGTGTTTAGTAATGGAGCACGAATTTAAATTACATTTTATTAATTTCTAGTGCTCATTAAGTATATCCCAGAAAATGATATGGCCAACTTTATATAAATCTTGTATGTTTCCAGGAAATGTATCTCCTTTAGTATTGCACCTTACTATACTTTTGGTCTTTCGACTATGTTAATACCCCTTTAATTTATGGAAGATACACTCCCCAACATGTTTAAAGACATGCAATATATTCAGTGTAATTGGAAAATACTGGCTTTAGTATGGCTAGAATATACTACCATGCTTCTCCACTCATAAAATTTATTCTTGGCTCAATTCCTTTCTCCATTTATATACATATTAGATATAACAATGCAATTTCCTATTTAAATAATACAAGTTGTTTTTTATTTTTATTCATTATCAGGCTTATTTCCTTTAAAATATTTCTTTTTTTATGCTATAAGACAGATAAGATTATTCTCAGGAGTTTCAGACATGCATGCACACCTGATCACCTTATCTCTTCTCTAAAAAGCAAGGGAATGTCATGAGGAGGGAAACTATATAGTAACTTAAAACATCAAAATCAATTCTGCATGTCTAGGTTTCTCATAAAACTTGTGGGGATAGCCATAATATTACAGACAGATAATTCTTTCCTACATAAACAAAAATAATATTAGGTAAATATAGAATTATTTCATATTCTTAGTGCCTCAATTGTCATGAGGGAGTATGATATTTTCTAGTTCTCTTTAGCAAATACCTAAACTTCAAGTCAAATATAAAATGCCTAAAAGAGTGCCATACTTTCCTCATAGAGCACACATATTCCTCTTTTAAAAATTTATGTTTATCAAGTCATTATGAATTATAGGCATCATCATATCCTGTTTCAACCTGTCATATGTGATCATTCTTTGACTTTCAGCTTTTGTTTTCTAGAATATAGCAATAACTTCAAATAATGAGTTGTCAGGCTAGCAATGTGTTTATGATGTGATTAGACTTAGTTTTAGCACAAGATTCAATTTTTGATAACCTGGACCTCATGGGGAGATAATTAAATAAAAGATATCCGACCTTCCTGTCTATTATCTCTCCTCGGGTACTGAGGAGTTCAACAGATCCATTAGCTCCTGTTTGGCCTATTAAACTGGCTGGTCTCAGTAATGTGTTAAGGAACATCCGAAGTAACTAACACTTTATTAATCACTCGAGATGATGCAAATGCTATGTCCTTACAAGATTTCAAGTATAAATGTCTTGTCATTAGAGACTCCACTACAGACAGTGAATACAAGATAAGGTTCCACCATGAAATGCTACTGAGGCACATCCTTGGGCAGCTAAGCATCAGCTAATATTTAGTTTTTACACTCAAATTTGAATCCTGTTGTCATTTGTCAGCAGTCTCTTATCTATAGTAACAATTTACTATATTGCATATGTACAACCCTAAATTGAATTGAGTCATTTTTTTTCCTTTTCCATTCTGTCATTGACAAAATACTACAAAAAATAAAATAAATGAACTAGATTCTTTTATTATTTTCAGTTCTCTGTCATAAATTTATTCTCACTTTTTGGTTGTAATTGTTTCTGTGACTATCACATGATGTAATTCCAACCACATTTAATTCAGTAACAAGAATCAGTATGAATAATGTTTAAACTATTGTGTTTTCTTCCCATTATAGCACAGTTGTTTCACCTTCTAACAATATATTGGGTTTTCTGTCATTTTTAGAGTCGTTTTCATCAAGCATTTCACAACAGCATATGCAATGGCAGAAATATGATATATTGAACTGAAAAAGAGTTGAGAAATTTGGGGTATTCTTTCAGAACATTGAATTTAGAAATAAAGCATCAGGAAGACACACATATACAAGTAGGTATTATTTATTACACTTGTTTTGGTTCCATGCCATAATACATATCAAATAAGGAAATATGAAGGATTGAGATGTCCTTGAGTCATCTTAATGATCTTAACATTGACTTCAAGCAGGTATGCCTAACAGTCTTATCACAAAATGAATATCTATGAGTAAACAGATTATTGGCCCCACTTGAAATACTAATTATTACAGTAAATTTTTTATGACAAGGAGTGTCACTCTTTAAAATAATATGTTCAAATATACTTAGTATGTACTATGAAAAGGTTCTCCCACAGGGAATGATAAATAGACCAACCCTGTGCCAATATTTTGTATGACAGGCATTGGAAGTAATATATAAACAATTTCCTCACTCTATAGTTTACCATTACATGGATGACATTTTACTAGCTAATTCAAATGTAGATACTATAGAAAGAATGTTTGAAGAAGTAAAGAAAATTTTGTCTTGTTGGGGATTACAAATTGCTCCCGAAAAGATACAAAGAGGAGATTCTATTAATTATTTAGGATATAAAATAGCTCTACAAAAATTAGACCCCAAAAGGTGCAAATTAGGAAAGATCAATTATGGACTCTTAATGGTTTTCAAAGATTATTAGGAGATATTTTGAAACTACAGGCCACTATTGGGGTAAAGAGTGATGAACTGAATAATTTGTTCAAAACCATAGAGAGTGACAAGGACTTAAATAGTCCAAGAGCATTATCAGCTGAAGCTGAGAGAGAATTGGCTTTGGTGGAAAAGAAATTACAGGATGCACATGTGGATCATTTGGATGCAAAGCATGATTGTTTTGTGGTTATTTTACTCTCTAAGCATTCCCCTACAGGGATTTTAATGCAGAGAGAAGATATTATATTGGAATGGATATTTCTACCAAATAAACAGGGTGAAAAATTAGAAATTTATGTGGAAAAGATCTCTAAGTTGATTTTAAAAGGAAAATTGAGACTTCATCAATTAGCAGGAATGGACCCAGCAGAAATTGTAGTACCTTTAACTAATGATGAAATTGACAGATTATGGGCAGAAAATAAACCTTAGCAAAGAGCTTGCGGTAACTTTTGTTGGGAGATTAACAACATATATTCCAAAAGTGAAAAAATTAAACTTAGAGAACTAATTGGTTCCTGCCTCAAACTGTATGAAATACACCATTATCTGGAGCCCTTACATTTTATACTGATGCAAATCAAAAAGGAAAGACAGGTTAAATATCAAAAAATTGAAATAAAGTAGTTCAAAGTCCTTATAATTCAGTCCAAAAATCGGAATTCTATGTCATTCTGATGGATTTTTTGGAAACTCTCAACATAGTTAATGACTCTCAAAATGCAGAAAGACTAGTCTTACATATTGAAACTGC
>CABHPQ010000459.1:17515-32259 GCA_902168405.1 Peromyscus aztecus
CTATCTATCTATCTATCTATCTATCTATCTATCTATCTATCTATCTACCTACCTATATATCATCTACCCATAGAATGAATTTAAGCCCTTTGGGGTTATAATGCTCCTTTCAAGAGCCATAGACTAAGTGCCCGACATTGGAAAACATCCTTTTAAGTTTTGTGAAGCAAGTTAAAGAAACTCCCTGAATAATATAGGTTATTGCTATTTCTCATGGTTGTCTCCCTGAACTTGAAGGTAAGACCTTATTGCTGAAGACACCACAACTTTGGACACAGGATTTCCAGGAATCATGCTGCAATTAACCTAGAATTTTCCTACATGAGGAGTAACTCTCATAGTGTTCAAAGGTGCTTAGCAAGCTATCAAGAGAGAAATACAATCAATAGTCCCATCCATCTAGAAAGTCTATAAACCACAACAATAACTAGCATGGCAAGAAGTCTGGAGAGATTCAATAGTGATACTCATTTCTACAGCTGTGTGATTTGACTTGAGAAGGCAATTCATTCCCAATAATGTAAACCCAGCCAACTATCTATGCCGGTGAGATCATGGAACCTAGAGGAGAATACACCACTTTCTTAAACCATTTATAATGTCTAATTGCATTACACAATGTATTTCTTACCCCTTATCAAAACACCTTCTTTTTGAGGTATATGGAGACAATTATAATAAGCCACTACTGGTAAAAAATCTAGAGACCCACTAATTGTAGGGTTTCTAATTCCAATTGATACATCTACAGCACAACCCAATTCCTAAGTCTCAGGAGACACAGGGGAAGAAGGGTTGTGTGTTGCAAAATAGTGTCTTCTAGACATTCCTTGGAAGCTGTGCCCGTTAAATCTCAAAAACATGATCCCCTAAACAACACTTGCATAATGACAACACACATTGACATGTGAACAAGGACTGGGGGAATTTCACATGGCCCTACCTCTAGATGAAGAGCTACAGTTAGTCACTGGCTGCAGAGAGAGGGAGAATTAAGTTTTTTCCAGGTATGAGACCCATGGATAATGTATAAAGTCCTAAGAAGTCAGCTATAAATACATATACCTATGAGCAATACTAAATGAACTCAGTAGGCTGTATTCATATATACATGTGTATATAAAGATGATAATAAAAGAAGAAGATATGAATTTAGAGAGGAAATGGGGTTGACTGCGGGGCGTTTACCCACCAACCCCACAGTTTCCCAGAGTTTTCATGAGTGTGAGCAGCAGGAAATATTAGATAGAAGGATTTAGATTATGGAGATAAACAGAAAATAAAGGATAGCCTCAAGAGGACCTGGAACCTATTCCAAAGAACCCTGACTGTCTCTGCCCCAGAGTATTTATAGAGACGCCAAGGGGTGGAGCAAAAGACCTCCCCCCAGCACAGCCAAGTGCAGACCATCTTAGACACCTGTCTCAGGCCTGTGGTCCTAATCATCCTCTCAATGCAGATCTGCTGAGTAAAGTCACAAAGAACCTGAAAATGGGCTCCCACAGTTGACCACAAGAAGAGTTAAAGGATGGTTAGATGGGTATAGAAATAATGCAAATACAGTTATGAAATTCTCAAAACTAAATTTTTGTTTGTGTTTTCTAGATGGGGTTTCTCTGTGTAACAGCCTTGGATGTACTGGGACTCTCTCTGTAGATTAGGCTGGCATTTTGGTGTGTTAGTGTTAATACGCCTAACAACTGAGTGTGGTGATACTGTGTTCCCCAAAATATTGTGCACCCTAATAAACTTATCTGGGATCAGAGAACAGAACAGCCACTAGATATAGAAGCCAGAAAATGGTGGCACAGACACCTTTAATCCTAGCATTCCGAAGGCAGAGATCTGTCTGGATCTCTTTAAGTTCAAAGCCACACTGGAAACAGCCAGGCATGGTGACACACGCCTTTAATCCCAGGAGGTGATGGCAGGAAGCAGAAAGGTATATAAGGCTTGGAGACCAGGAACTAGGCTGGTTAAGCTTTTAGGCTTTTAGCAGCAGTTCAGCTGAGATCCATTTGGATGAGGACACAGAGGCTTCCAGTTTGAGGAAGTTTGAGGAAACTAGATCAGCTGAGGAATTGGCAAGGCGAGGTTAGCTGTGGTGTATTCTGTTTCTCTGATCTTTCAGCATTCACCCCAATACCTGGTTCCTGGTTTGTTTTCATTAATAAGGCCTTCTAACATTTCATGCTACAGTGGATCAAGATATAGAACTCTCAGGTCCTTCTCCAGTACCATGTCTGCTTGCATGCCATCATGTCCTGCAAAGATGATAATGGACTAAACATCTGAAACTGTAAGCAACCCCCAAAGAAATATTTTCCTTTGTAACAGTTGCCATATGGTGGTTAGAAATTAGCATTTCATACTGCTCCTCATCTTCCATCTGACTCTTACATTCTTTCTGTTCTTTATTCTGTGATGTCCCTTAAGCCCTGATGTAGTCATAATAGATGTCTCATTAACAGCTGAGCATTTATCAATAATTTATTCTCAGCACTTTGACCAGTTATATAGCTCTGAAGTCACCACTGACAGCCACAAAAAGAAGCACAGAGCAGCACCAATCTAAGGGCATGGACACAGTCCTTACTTAGAGAGCAGTTTGGTGTGCACATCATGTGTAGTCAGCAAAACAACAGTAGCAACTTTCTCAGTAGAGCCTGTGATTTCTCGAGCCCTAGATGTTATTCTCCACCAGTGGAGCTGGCATCAAATCTAGTCAGAAAGTTGTTGGTCATCCATAACAGACTTGCCACTATTGCATCAACAGGCACATCTTCTTGGGCTCAGTATTGTTGCACATAGGGCTCATAGCTGAATAAGACTGTTGATGAAAACTGACACCCAGCCGCCTGCGGAGCACCTTAGGCATGAAAGTTAGCTAGAAGAATCTGCCGGTTCCGTTACAGCTTGATTTTTCTATGTCTGTGATCATACGACATGTGATCATATGATATGGCAGCTTCAGCAATAGGGTCCTACTATCTAGCTCTGTTGGCAACCAGTGGCAGCAGCAATTGCTTGTGTTCCTTTGGAGGCCTTAGGACCCCGCTGACTAACTACTCATAAGGACATAGCACAGCCATAACGCTAGGATTTTCATTTGTTACAGCAGTATCAGTTCAATACACTTCATTTTAGGCCATAAAATGGTAACATGTTTGAAGTTTCTATAGCTTTTTAACATTTCCGTAAAGTTTTACAGATGACTCTCACCTTTTTTTGGTAAGAAATTTTTAATTCATTTTACATACCAACCACAGATGCCCCTCTCATCCCTCCTCCTGCACCATCCACCGCCTTCCCCCCCAGTCCAGCCCCCATCCCCTCCTCCAAAAAGGTAAGTCCTCCCTCCTATGAGGAGTCAGCAAAGCTTGATACATTCAGTTGAGGCAAGTCCAAGCCCCTTCCCCCTGCAGACTCTTATCTTACAAAGAAGAGAATTGGAAGGTTTTTTTTTTTTTTTTGTATTTTAAAGTAATATTTTCCTCTCCTTTTTCTTCTATTTATGTGTACATTAAATCATTTTATTATTGTATTTGACATGTGATTTGCATTACTATACATAAAATATGTTAAAAATTTAAAATATTGAGTAATATTAAATATTTATTATTATTATTAAGATGTTAATTCTTGGTACTTTATATGCATTCCTAGTAAAAATAAGCTTGTGCTTGTGACCTCTAATGACATTTGATGAATCCCAATAATAAAAGACTAGAATTCACCTGGTTTAAGTATCAAGTTTTGTTCTGCACAGTTTAAAACATTTAAAATTGGTTTAAGAACATTACACAATCATTTGTCTTGGACTAGTCTAGTTCTGCTTTCATAACATTTTGATCATGTAATTAAAAATATCAATTTGAGAAGTGGTAATTATGTCAATATTATTCTCTGCTATTTTCTGTGAAGAAAATCTATTGTTAGTCTAATTTTGATGAAAACAAGCTGTTCTTCCTCAACAGAGCTGAACAGCACATGACAGTAATAGATCACATAGCACATCAAGATAAGGTAGTTTCCAAATTTATTTCCAAGTATGCTTCATTTTATATAAATTGTACATATTTACACATGGATATAACTTACTGAAGGATATGATTATATTGCATGATACTTACTTCTACATACTCTGCATTCTGGATCAATATGTGTGCATTTTGTTACTCAGACACTTATTTCCCAATCCATTTTGCTGGACTAGCACAATACTGTAGACCATTTTGTCCATCTGTCATGAGCAGATTTGTCAGGAACAAATGTGTCATATTTACTAAAGTAAAATCCAATACAGTATGAATAAAACATGATTATTCACCTGCAGAAACACCATTCTGTTACTGCCTTAGGTTTATGTTTTACAAATATAGAAATCATGATAAAATTCTAGTCCATGTGGTTGTCATGGAAACAGAGCATTTATCGTTCCATGTACTATATTATTAACTATAATTCTCTTGAATTCAGTTGTATGCTTTAAATATTCTTTAATTACTGGCTTGTTTATTGCCATGTATAAGACAATTCTTTAAATGTTTTGTGCACTATGTATAGGTGATTTTAAATGTGGTTAGGAGATCTAATTCACAGAGCTTCTATAAATAAAAGTACTTACAAGTAACATTACATGGACTGAACTGGTTATATTTAAGGATATATATATATATCTACACATGCATACACATATATGCATGCAATGACATGCATGATTTGAAGGAGAATAGAGAGGTGTATATGGGAGAGTTTGGAGGGAGGATATGGAAGGGAGAAATATTGTAATTATGTATCTCAGTAAAATAAAATAAAATAAAATAAAAGTGTCGATGCTTTCCCGTACTTATTTCACTCTGTTACTTTATATAGTTTCCTCTAAATTCTGCTTAGTGTTATTGATTGGTAAGCTTGGCAACGAACTCAGATTTGCCCTAGCAACTAAATCTGTCTTGTTTATTGTTAGTGTAACTATTATAGCATTTATTTATTTAGCAAAACTGTTACGAGGCTCTAGGCTGGAGTCTTTTTGTTCTACTCAGACAGAATTTATGGGGATACTAAGAGAAACACTTCCTATCCTTAAATTCTTAAGCTTTAGGGGCAAGACTTGCAAATTTAAAGATTTGAAGCTTCAAATCTGTTAGAAACCTGAAACATAAGGCTGTAAGCACTCTGATTGGAGGGTTCTTGATGGAATTTAACTCCTGGGCCCTGGTGTTTTTTGTCACCTCAGCTCTGGCAGCAGAGGGACACAGCAGGTACCAACAGGCACAGCAGGACCTGGTTTGCAGGACTGTCTCTCTTGGGTTTGCATTGTTTTTACTCAGCTTTCCATTTCCTGATTAAACATGCAGTTGGCATCAATTTGTTAAATGTCTGCTTGTCTAATGTTCAAAATGATTAGGGAGTATTTAAGTTTTCGAGATTCCATATTCTATATGCATCATGCTGACAAATAATTTTGAGACGTATGTTCTGGAGTTGGGCAGTAATTGGTACTGAAAGATAAACATATGGAAGATAAGCATATCTCATATTCAGAGTTGAGATAGTTCTTTTTATATATCTATATAAAATAAATTGTTTAGGCAACAATACCTTATTTAAAAATTTTCTTTTCATTCAGAGCTGTATCTGAGGATGTACCCAGTCTGGATGAATCATAATATTCCTGCATAAATAATAGAGGCAGGAAAGAGAGCAAGATAGATGATAGTGAATAGAAGTCATCATTCATGTGCTTAGAATCTGGAGGGAGGATAATAACCATGTAAGACAAAGTGAGAAATGGATGTTCAAGGACCATTTTATAAGATGCCTTATTTTTCCAAAACAGAAAATAATGACATAAAATACCCTTTTTAAACAAAAACGTCTTAATAAAACATGGTATTGAGAAAAGACATTCTGTTTTTGTTTTTTGTGTTTTTTTGTTTTATTCAGGACTTATACACAAATTCTTACAAAGACATTATCTACCTATCAACATCATTTTAATGATAAAGAAAAACCCATAAGCTGATTTTTTTTATAAAACAAAAATAAACTTGGTTATTCCATAGAATATACTAATCCTATCAGTAATTATTTTTAAAAATTGTAAACAGTTTTCATGCCTATAATATGAACTTCAACATTCTTTTTAGACTTCAATGAATTCTCAGTTAAAAACATTTGCTTTCAATCCTTGCTGGCTGAAAGGAATACTATATTGTCTTAGAAACTAATTTGGACACAGTGAAAAGGAAAAAAAAATCTAAATTGTCTCTTGAAGCCTTTGATATTTTCCATTATAAAACACTGATGTGGATATATGGGTCATATATTACTGCCCAAGATTTTCTCATGCAAAACTGTCCTTGAGAATCTGAACACAAATAGAATGTACTTCTCTCCTACCCACTGAGTTTTAGACAATGCAGATAGCTATAGACTCTGCAATAATAACATACAATCACACTGAAATCTTCCTCAGAGTGCAAAATGAAAAACAGTGTTCATGGAGAATTTAAAGAACAATTTCTTGAAAAAAGGAGATTGAATTTTGAGTTTCTTATTGGAGTTGAAGTTATTAGTTGGATACTAGTGTGGAAATCTAGACTTTCTGTGAGGCAGCATCTCCAAATCCCAAAAAGGGCTGTTTATAATCCATAGCTTCTTAAACAGTGGCTCATGAGCTGCAGAAATTTTAGCAACACTATAAGGTTTCTAAACATGCACCAGCTAAAATGCATTCCAAATCAAACATGTAACAAATCCGCTATGCCTCTGGCAGTTCTTAACCATGTTACATTGTGTCGTTTCACCCCAGCTTTCAATATGAACATACCTGTGTTGTTTTGTTTCCCGGATGCCTCCATATCACGCAATGCTCATGAAGCTTCCTAAAACACCTTGGCTCAGATTTGCATCTGTTGTATGTTATGGATTATAGTTTTTTTCTGCATATGCAAAGATTTTTGCTCTTGTAGAAATGTAATGGTTTAATTACAGAAAATAAGTACTTTTAATATTTCCCTGACATCACCATCATAGCTCATGATGTGCTTATCAAAAGTATTTTGCATTGTATAGTTTCAGCATCTTTGATTTTAAAAATCTACATTCTGGGCAGCCCCAGTTACAGGGCAGCAGGCAAGACTCCTGCAGGTGTGCCTGACCACCACCTCCTCCCACCATACCGTGTAAGCTACAAGCTCCACTCCGTCCCCCAAACCCACACATCCCCCAAGACCCCAGCAGCTCCCTAAGACACAAACACCACCACAAACTGAGGGAATACTAAAAGGGAAAATCTGAGCAAACGAACGGGAACTACAGATGCAAGCATAGCCAACAGAATGTAAGAGATGGAAGAAAGATACAATAACTGAACTGGATTCACTGGTCAAAGAAAACATTGAAGCTAACACAGTCATAACACAAATCATCCAGGAAACCATGGGACACCATGAAATGACCAAACCTAAGAATAATAGGAATAGAAGGAGAAGAACACCAGTTCAAAGGCACAGAAAATATATTCAACAAAATCATAGAAGAAAATTTTCCCAGCCTAAAGAAGGAAATGCCTATGAAGATACAAGAAGCTTACAGAACACCAAATAGACTGGACCCAAAATAAAGTCCCCTCACTACATAATAATCAAACCACTGAATGTACAGAATAAAGAAAGAATTCTAAGAGCTACAAAAGAAAAAGGCCAAGAAACATATGAAGGCAGACCCATCAGAATAACACATGACTTCTCAATAGAGACTCTGAAAGCCAGAAGGTCCTGGGCAGACATTTTTCAGATACTAAGAGACCATGGATGCCAGCTCAGACTACTATATACAGCAAAACTCTCAGTCACCATAGATGGAGTAAACAAGATATTCCATGACAAAGCCCCTACTTTTGGAGGAGGGAATGGAAGTGGGGGGAGGAGGCTGTGGGAGCAAGAGGAGGGATGAGAGGTGGGTTTGTGGTTGATATGTAAAATAAATAAAAAAGTTTCTTTAAAAAAATCTACATTTTGAATTATTTGAGTTACTAACTTGAGTTGTGTAAAAAGCTGTTAGATAAAATTCGAATGGGATTACAGTTTCCAACAACTCCTCAAATAGTCATAAACATACTTTTGCTATTTTGTACTACGTATTTAAAACAAGCAGCCTTCTCAACAAGTGTTTACAAAGCCAAACTTTAAATCAACGTTGACCAACTGAAGATATTCAGTGTCCCATGGTAGCAAATACTCAGCCAAGATTTAATACTTCATATAAAAACAGGCAAGCATATACATCTCATTAGCATCTAAATATGCTTCCAACATAAACAAACAATAACATTAGGGGCTGCAGAGATAGATCAGTGGTTAAGAGCAGGTGCTGCTCTTTCAGAGGACCTGAGTTTGGTTCCTAGAACCCACATTGCATGACTCAAAACCACCTGTACTCTAGTTCCAGGGAACTGGCTGCCTCTGAGGGCACCTGCACTCACATATGAATACCCACATGCAGGCACACACACATTTGCATAATTAAAAAGACAAAAATAGTTAAAGAAATAGTAAACTTTTATGCATATCAAAAGTTTAAAAGTAACATTTTTGTGATTTATTATCAGTAAATGTCTGGTTTATATACTTACTTTATATATCTACACACCTTGGATCACAACAATTTCTTACTCAGCAAAGGCCCATGAGAATCTTGAGTTTGTATAACAGCAAGGCTAAGAGACAAGGCAGAGCTTACCAGGGTCATAGCATGCAAAAGATCCTTGGTTTATAGGAAGCAAGAAAGGTTTCCAGAAGTCCTTGTATGAACAGCAGAAAAGTATTCAGAGCATGGGAAATGTGTCCTTTGTAGAAAAGGGCAAAATAGACAAAGTTATACATTGCATAGATCTTGTTTTCTGCTTGCAATGGATATATTAGGTTTTCTGCCATCAAATCAAAAACATTTATGTCAATACAAAATACCAGTTGTGAAAAAATGATTTTTTTTATAGTTCAGTTAGACTCAAATGCAGCGGATTACCTTAGCCTTCTAGAGACCAGAAATCTGCATGCAAGACTTTGGCAGGATGAGGATTTCATTAAATATGTAGAAAGAGTTATCACTTTGGTCAAAGGTTTGTAAATATTGATCATTTAATGTAATAGCACCAATAGTATTTATTAAAATGAAAAATGTGTTCATCATCTTCATTGTTCAGATTATCCCATTGTTATATTTGCAAACCACTCTACTTATTACTCTTCGCATCTGTATAAAGCCTGGATCTGTCAACGTTGGATCTACATGTGGAAGTTGGAAAGAAGAGTCTACCAATTCTACATATCTCTGGGGTGCAGGGATTCCTGAAGAGGGGGTGCTCAAAAATTGTTTCACCTGTTCATGGTGCAGATGATAAAAACTAGAGGGCAGATGATAGTTTTGCAAAAATAGTGGCTCTCCCAGCTTAGATTCAGCCAGACGTAGTGAAAAGAACATTTTGTATTCCATTGTATAAAGAATATTCCTGTTGTTGGAGAGCTTCTCTCCAGGTCCCACCAAGCCCCGCAGTTTCACAACCCACGTATAAAATAATCACTCAGACGCTTGTATTACTTACAAACTGTATGGCCGTGGCAGGCTTCTTGCTAACTGTTCTTATATCTTAAACTAACCCATTTCTATAAATCTATACCTTGCCACGTGGCTCGTGGCTTACTGGCATCTTTACATGTTGCTTGTCCTGGCGGTGGCTGGCAGTGTCTCCTCTTCCTTCTTCCTGTTCCCTCAATTCTCCTCTCTCCTTGTCCTGCCTATACTTCCTGCCTAGTCACTGGCCAATCAGTGTTTTATTTATATAGAGTGATATCCACAGCATATTCCAACTTGTAAGCTACCATGTCTATTGTCTTTCTTTTATTGGGATGAAACCACAGATGCTGAATGGCTGAGCATCCCATCCCAAGAAAATTGTGATATGTTAAGAAATAAAAGCATGTTATGTGGAACGAAACCTGAATTTTTTTTTTTTTGAGACAGGGTTTCTCTGTGTAGCCCTAGCAGTTCTGGAACTTGCTCTGTAGACCAGGTCCCAAACTCACAGAGACCTGCCTGCCTCTGCCTGCCTCTGCCTGCCAAGAAAGAAACCTGAATCTTTTATGAAAAAATGCTTACTAGTGCCTCTGTGAATTGTGGTTCTAATATGTATTTTTGACATTTTATTCAACTAGAAATATATATAAAGGACTGTGAATTTTGACAGTGTTCTCTTCCAAATGACAAAATGAAGGTAACTTCTGCTAAATATTTGAAAAAAAAAATAGCTGGCCTCAAAAGGTCAGAGACACAGAGGAGAGAATGGTATTAGTGGAATAAAATAAATTAATTTAAAATTATAAAAGAAAAACATGAACTTGAGAGAAAGATGTGATGGATGAGTCCTGCAGGAGATAAATGGAGTGATGGAGAATGTGATCAAGATACATTCATTGCATACGTGTATGAAATGTCAAAGAATAAATAAAATTCAAAATTTTAAAAAAAATACAAATTTAACAGGTAGGTAGGAAGAAAAATTTGTGGTGTTCTATTGCATTTACACATAACAATAACAATAATAATAACAACAAAAATGATAATAGTAGTAGTAGTAATAACAAAAATCAAAGATATAAAAAGTAGATTGTCTTAACTGTAACCAATATCTGATGTTGTCTTGGAAACTGTTAATAAAAAATAGAAAGGAAGGAGACTCTCAGGAATCCACAAGGCTGACCCCACCTTGGTCTGCTGGCAGCGGTCCAGAGGGTACCAGAACTGGTCTACTCTGGTGACCAACCTAGCCAATAACCTAGCTGTCATCAAAGAGCCTTTGTCCAGTGACTGATGGAGGCAGATACAGAGATCCACGGCCAGGCACCAGTCTGAGTTCCGGGAATCCAATTGATGAGAGAGGGAGAGATACTGCAGGCGAGGGACATTGAGATCATGATGGGAGGATGTGCAGAGATGACGGAACACACTAGTGGAAACCCATGAACTGTGGACTGGTGGCTGTGGAGCCCCCATGGGACTGGACTAGGCCCTCTGGACATGGAAGACGGTTGTTTGGCTTGAACTGTTTGGGGGCACCCAGGCAGGGGGATTAGATCTGTCCTTGATGCATGGGCAGGCTTCTGGGAATCCAGTGCCTGTGGTGTGACACCTTGCACAGCCTTGGTGCAGTGGGAAGGGGCTTGGACCTGCCTAGTCTCAGTGTGCTGGGCTCTGCTGATTCCCCATGGGAGACCTCGATTTGGGGGATGTGGGGATGTGGGGTGGCTTGGGAAAGAGGGCTGGGGGGTGGGAGGAGGGAGGAGGAGGGGGTCTCTGGATAGCATGAGGAGTGAGTAGAAAATTTCTTAATAAAGAAATTTTCTTTTTAAAAAAAATAGAAAGGAAGAGGAGAGTAAGTCCTATAAAAAGAATCTTAAGTGACAATTTTTAGTACACCTGAAGCATGAATTTCAGTACAGGGTGGAACAAGGCAAATTAAGACACAATAAGACTATAGGTGTCCTATAGCTAAAGAGACAAAGTTACAAGTCAAAAGAAATACAAGATGATCCACTGAATTAGATGAACACCTTTCTCATGAATCACTGTAGTGATACAGATCTTAACATCTGCTTAGAAATTCTCAGATTATTATCAAATATTTGCAACAGACTATGGTTTCAGTGAGCAGTTCTTCAGAACTATAAATGCTTGCAAAATAGAATAATTCTGCTGTGCAAGAATTTTCAATATATTTGTTAAAACTTGATCAGTTAATTGTCTGTTGTCACTGACAAATATATATTCAGCGGTATTCACTAAATTATAAAACAAGTAACTATTGATGAAAGCTCAGTTAAAACACAGATACTTCTATAATTTTTAAAAAGAATTAATATAATGTTATGCTTTAATGAAAAACAAAGTGTCCTTCCTCTCTGTCCCATAGACAAAACAGACCTTCTCCTCGAATTGAACCTTCCTCCCTTCCCTCTCATCATTGTATCCCAGCACTCAACTCCAGCAAGTGTTCCCTGAGAACCCAGGCCACTCTGGCCAGGAAAGCAGGGAAGCCGACAGTAGATCTTCATCTCTGCCTCCCCTCCTTCAAATTCAATCTCCCAGTCTCATCCCCAGCTCTGTTGCAGAGCACCTGCTGCAGCCTCTCATGGCTCCCTGCCCCATCTCCAGTGGATCACACAGATCTTCCACTTTAAGCTTTCTTCCCCCAACTCATCTCTCTATTCAAGTCCCTAACTCCAGTATGCATTCCCTGGGAACCCATTGACCACCCAGGCCAGGGAAGCAAGGAACCCAACTGCAGGTCTTTGCCAATCCTCCCTCTCCTCCAAATCCATTCCCTCAGTCTCACCTCATCTCTGTAGCAGACCACATTCTACAGCCTCCCCCTCATTTCTGCCTCCATATCCAGCAGAAGACACAGCTCTCATCTAACTTTCCTCCCCACTTATTCTGTTATTCTAGCTGCCAGCTCCAGTGGCCTTTCTCTGGGAACTTGCCAGCCAAGATTGTCAGAGAAGCAAGTAGACCAGTGAAAACAGGTGATTCCAATCTTTACTTTCCCTCCTCTCCTCCATATCCAATCCCCTTGTCCCCTTCCCAGCTCTGTAGCAGCCTGTCACAGTATCTTCTCCCTCCCTACTCCCATTCTCAGACTAAGAAGGTCCTGGTGGATCACTCTGCATGCCTTCCTCCTGTGGTGTCCCTCAGCTCCCCACTTCTAGTCCACCCCCATTCCTAAGTGTCAGCTCCAAATACCTAGAAACATATTTTACCCATAACTCCCATAATTATCAGGATCCCAGATGGATTTCCTATCAGGCAAGACACAGCCACCACACTCTCCTAAGAACCAGAGAGGGCAACAGAAACCAAGGGGAAAACACATACCCAAACAAAGACCAAACCAGATATCAGCACCTAGAATTACAATTGCTCAAACCAAGACACGAGAGTGAGTATAAAAACACAATCAAAAGCAGTCAGAACAGTATTCCTCCACTAGAGCCCAGCAACCCTATTACAGTGGGCCCTGAGAATTGCAACATAGCTGAAGCACATGATAGAGACCTTAATGCCTTAAGATCGTAGAGGCCTTCATGAATATGATAGAGGCTCTTTTTTTTTTTTTTTTTTTTTAAATGACGAATGTCGTTTATTGAAGGAGGGAGGAGGTCTTAAATACAGGCTTACAGCACAATGGGAGAACCCTGGAGGGCAGAAGTTCGCTACCAATGTTTTACAATCTTGCATCTAAGCTGTTAACGTCCAATATGCAGAATACACAGACAAGGAACTTCCCTTAAGCATTCAGGAGGGTGGAACCCAGCAGGGAATTAGCATAGGGAGCACATCAAGGTCAAGGTCAGCAAGCAAGGCAACAGCTACCCAAAATGGGGGCCAGGGCCCTACAGGTCCCCCCTTTTATTAAAAAATGAGCTTCTGACTTAGGTTGCATGGGACGTCAGCAGCTCTTCTGGAGTGTGTGGGCATCCACTGGCGTGGACACAACTCCAGGAACACGAACCACCAAGGCCCATTTTTCTTGATCCCAGCACGACTTAAGCTGGCATCTCTTTTGGAGAATCCAACCTCATGGCTACAGTTCCTAGGCTTACGTTAATTCATGCCAAAGCTGGCCATATTGGGCTCTCAATCCCCATTGGCATCAGAAGGGAAGAGTTTTTCACGAAGGCCCAATAGGTCTCTGCCATGTTGGACTTCAGCAGCAGCCACAGGGTGCACACAGCCTTCAGGAACCCAAAGAGGAACCTCATTGTCCTGAGGAAAGACACAAACAGAACCCCGGGCCCACACCAACACCAGATCGGGTCCCCTCCAAGTGCCAGTAGAAAGATCCTGCCATTGCTCCAGAGGGTGATTTGCAACAGGAGCCCTGATAGAGGCTCTTAAAGAGGAAATAAAGCCCTTCAAGAAACTGGTTGTGAAATCACAAATGAACTGTCGAAGGAAATGAATAAAACAGTTCAAGATCTGAAAGTGGAAATGGAATCAATAAAGAAAACCTGAACTCAAGTTAAACTGAAATTGAAGTTTAGTCAAATGGGAACCTCAGAGTCAACCTTCACCAACAGAATACAAGAAGTGGGAGAGATAATCTCAGGCATTGAAGTCACAGTAGAAGAAATGAACACTGCGGTCAAAGAAAATGTTGAATATAAAAACCTCAAGGCATGAAAACATCCAGAAAATCTGGGACACTATAAAAAGACAAAATCTAAGAATAATAGGAATAGAGGAAGGAGAATTCTAACTCAAAGGCACAGAAAAAAATTCAACAAAATCACAGAAGAAAGTTTCCTTATCCTAAATAAAGAGATGCCTATTAAGGCACAAGAAGCACACAGAACACTCAAGCATATTAAAGGGAAAAAAAGACTAAATAAAATACAGAGGCAGACCAATTAGAATAAAGCATACCTTCTAAAAGGAGATGGCAAAAGCCGGAAGAGCCTAGACAGAGGTTCTAAGAGACCACAGATGCCAGCCCAGACTATTATCTATCTATCCACAAATCCAGTCCTACAAAAGATGTTAGAAGGAAAACTTCAGCCTAAAGAGGTTAACCATACCCAAGAAAGTACAAGCAATAAATAATCTCAGACCATCAAATCTCACACACACACATTCAGAGAGAGAGAGAGAGAGAGAGAGAGAGAGAGAGAGAGAGAGAGAGA
>CABHPQ010000459.1:32269-52136 GCA_902168405.1 Peromyscus aztecus
GAGAGAGAGAGAGAGAGAGAGAGAGAGAGAGAGAGAGAGAGAGAGAGGCAGAGGCAGACAGACACAAAGAAAGAAACACACACACACATATAACAACAACAAAAACAAAAAGATTTAACAAACACTGCTTATTGAGATCTCTCAACATACAGGATCTCAATTTTCCAACAAAAAGACTGACTAAAAGAATCAATACAAAAACAAGATCTACCCTTCTGCAGCATCCAAGAAATTCACCTTAACTTCAAGGGTAGAGACCACCTCAGGGAAAAAGGATATAAAAAGATGTTCTAAGAAAAATGATTTAAGAAGCAAGCTGGACTAGGCATTTTAATATTTGACAATATAGACTTAAAAACAAAACTAATCAGAAGAGATAGGGAAGGACACCATACACTAATCAAAGGAAAAATCCACCAAGAGGACATTGCAATTGTTTATATCTATGCACCAAGCATAAGGGATGCAAAGTTCATAAAATAAACATTACTACAACTCAAATCACATATTGACTCTCACACACTGATAGTGGGATACTTCAGTACCCAACTCTTGCCAAAAGATAGGTCATCCAGACAAAAACTAATCAGAAAAATGCTGGAGAAAACTGATGTTATAAATGAAATGGACTAAACAGATAACACACACACACACACACACACACACACACACACACACACACACACACTATATATATATATTCTTCTCAACACCTCATGGAACTTTCTCCAAACTGACAAACCATATAGTCAGACACAAAGCAAGTCTCAACAGATACAACAAAATTGAAACAACCACCTGTACCCATCACATATTAAAGATGGATATTTATAACAACAGAAACAACAGAAAGCTTACAAACTCATGGAAACCAAACAACTCACTACTGAATGAAAAATAAGTAAAGGCAAAAATTAAGGACTTTCTAAAATTGAATGTACACGAATACACAGGATATCCAAACTTATGGGACACAATGAAGGTGGTTCTATGAAACAAGTTCACAGCGCTAAGAGCTTACATCAAAAAAGAAAAAAGGAAAAGGAGAGATCTCATACTAGTAACTTAACAGCATACCTGAAAGCTCTAGAACCAAAAGAAGAAATCACTATCAAAAGGAGCAGTCAATAAAAAATAGTCATAGGGCTAAAATAAACAAACTAGAAACAAACAAATGAAAAATCAAACCCAAATTACAAAGAATCACTGAAGTAAAAAGTTGGAAAAGAGTTTGAGAAAATCAATAAGATTGACAAACCCATATTGAAATTAGACAAAAGGTGGAGACAGAATAGCTAAATTATCAAATTTATAATGAAAAGAGGAGCATAACATCAGACATGAGAAATAAATCCAGAGAATAATAAGGACATGCTTTAAAAACCTGTACTCCATCAAATTGAAAAATCTAGAAGCAATGGATAATTATCTCCATACATACTAACTACCAGAGCTAAATCAAGATCAGATAAGCAATTTATACAGACCTATAACCCCTATTTAAATATAAGCAGCAATTAAAAGTCTCCCAACCAAAAAATGCCCAGGGCCAGGTTGTTTTATTGCAAAATTTTACCAGACTTTGAAAGAAGAGCTAATTCCAAAATGCCTCAAATTATTTCACAAAATAGAAACATAAGGAACATTGTTCAATTTGTTTTATGAGGCCACAGTAACCCTGATACCTAAAGTGAATAAAAACCAACAAAGAAAGGGAAAAAAACAGACCAATTTCCCTTATGAACACGGAGGCAAATTTTTTTCAATAAAATACTCATAAATTGAATCCAAGGACACATCAAAAAGATCATAAAGCATTATCAAGTTGGCTTCATCCCAGAGGTACAGAGATGTTTCAACATCATAAATTAACAAATATAATCCATCACATAAACAAATTCAAAAACAAAAACCCACACCATCATCTTACATTCAGAACAGGCCTTTGACAAAATCCAACACTCCTTAATAATAAAATTTCTAGAGAGATTAGGGATACGATGGCCATACTGCAATATAACAGAGGCAGTTTACAAAGAGCTCATAGCCAATGTCAACTCAAACGGGGAGAAACTCAAAGCAATTCCACTAAAATCAGGAAGAAGACAAGGTAGTTCACTATCCCCATACCATTTCAGTATAGTACTTGAAGTCTTAGATAGAGCAATAGAGCAACTGAGAGAGATCTGGGGGATACAAATTGGAAAGGAAGAAGTAAAACTATTTTTTATTTGCAGATGATATGATAGTATATAAATGTGATCTTGAAGATCATACTGCAAAAATACTATAGCTGAAAACACTTTCAGCAAAGTAGCAGGATATAAATTAACAGAAAAAAAAATCAGTAGCCCTCCTATGTACAAATAAGAAACGGACTGATAAAGAAATCAGGAAAACAACACTTTTCACAATAGCCTCAAATAATCTAAAATATCTTGGAATAACTCTAACCAAGCAAGTGAAAGAGTTGTATGAAAAAAAAAAACTTTAGGACATTGAAGAAAGTGAAGATGATATCAGAAGATAGACCTCTTCTGCTCATTGATAGAGTAAAAATGGCCATTCTAACAACAGCAATCTACAGATTCAATGCAATAGCCATCAAGATGCCAACAGAACTCTCTACAGATCTTGAAAGGATAATTTTCAGCTTCATATGGGAACACACACACACACACACACACACACACACACACACACACACACACCAGGAAAGCTAGAACAATCTTGAATAATAGAACTGCTAGAGTTATTATCATACTTTGTTTCAAGTTGTATCACCAGATACATTGATCAATGGGATTGAATTGAAAACCCAGATGTAAATGCACATACCTATGGACACCTGAATTTTGATAAAGAAGCGTGAAATGTACACTGGAAAAAAAGACATCTTCAATGAATTATGCTTGGTCAAATTGGATGGTTGCATGTAGAAAAAGGCAAATAGATCGATACTACCCTAAAAAAACCTCAATCCCAAATGGATAAAAGACCTCGACATAAAATCAGATACAATAACTCTGATAGAATAGAAAGTGAGTAATAGTTGCAAACTCATTGGAACAGGAAAAGACATTCTGAACAAAACATCATTAGCACAGCCACTAAGATTGGCAATTAATAAATGGGACCTCATGAAACGGAAAAGCTTCTCTGCCGCAAAGGACATCATCATTTGGATAAAGCAGCTGCTTATGGAATAGGAAAGATTTTTTTTTAAATCAGCTGCACATGTGAGAGAGCGCTCATTTCCAAATTATACAAAGAACTCATAAATGAAGATATTAAGAAAACAAATTATCTAATAAAAATGGGGTACAGATCTAAACCAAGAATTCTCAAAAGAGGAAACTTAGCTTTGAAATACTTAAAGCAATGTTCAACAGTCTTAGTCTTCAGGAAAATGCAAATCTAAACTACTTTGAGATTTAATCTTATACCCATAAGAATAGCTAAGATAATTAAGACAAGTGACAGCTCATACTAGGGAGGATGTGGAGTTAGGGGAGGACAAACTTGTAGAGCCACTATGGAGATTAGTGTGTTGGTTCCTCAGGAAGCTGCAAATCAGTCTACCTCAAGATTTTAGGCATATACTCAAAGGAAACTTCATCTTACCATAGAGATACTTGCTTAACCATGCTCACTGCTGCTCTTTTCATAGTAGCCAGAACTTGGGAACTACCTATATGCCTATTACCAGTCGGATAGATAAAGAAAACATATATTTACACAATGAATTATTACTCAGTCTTTACTTTAACTACAAAAAATCATCCCGAGTGACATGACACAGACCCAGAAAGACAAATATGGTATGTATTTACTTATGTGTAGATATGACCTATTAGGTCAATGGAAACCAAGCTACAACCAATAGAACCCCATAGGTTATGTATTAAGTGATGGGTTAGGGATGGGCAGATAAATATCCCTAGGAAAGAGAAATAGAAGAGTTATGGATGTATGGCAGTAGAGCTGGAATGGGAGGATCAAGTCTAGAGGAGGGAGGAGAAAGGAGGAAATATGAGTAGAGACAGCTAAAACTAATGGGCATTTGAGGGGCAGTTTGGAAATCTAATATAGTGGATTTCTAAAATGAAGGGTATCTAAATTCAATTATCAAATAGTGGAGGATACAGAACCCCACCTGACCATCTCTTGTCTCCAAATGAAGCTTTCAGTACTTGGACTGGAACAGAAGTTAAAATTTATAAACTTATTTGGAACTATTAGGCCCACATTCTTAGTAACTGGGTAGAGCCAGAGTCCCAAGACCAGGAGAGAGAAAAACACCATCCTTAGGAATAGACAAGCGGGGAAAATTTAAACTGTGCCTATCTGGAGTCCTTCTAACCTCTGTGAAGTGGATCCAGGTTTTATGACTCTTTTAATCCTCTGAGGCCTATAGGAACTATCTTACAAAATGACTTAAAAGTTTTAGATACATTAGTATTACCAATCTGTACTGAAATCCATATTGTAGACAAAGCAGGTGATGGGTATCTGCAAAACAGCAGAAGTGGACTCATACCTTTGAGTCCTAACAAGGACTAGAGATTTGGGTTAAAAGCATTTCATTCTGTCCAGAGAGTGAGGTATAAATTGGACAGAGATTTTTGGCCTGATGAGAAGCACTTCTAGATTTATGGATGACAACTAAAATAATTCTAAAATGTTGAGCTTGTGACTGAACAGTAAGCAGTCATTGCTCTATCAGCTTATCAGAACTCTATTAAATGTTAAGTTCTGAATTATTGGGTTACATATAATTGAGTTGTCCAAAGTAGTCCATGGGACCCCCTCAAACAACTGCTATTGCCAAGACAATAGATTTCTCTCCACAAACTGACAGCAAGGCCCCATTACTGAAGACAACACCTACACAATTCTTGAACATGGAGAAATTGAACTCATGCCTAGATAGAGCCTTCACCCCTTCACAAAGCCAGTGTCTTTGGTACAGGAAGGTACTCTGCATACCAAAGGAGAAATGGAAACACCAACCCAGCCACAAACCATTTGATCTACAATGCTGTCTTGCCTACAAGATATATTAGTGCAATGGTGGCACAAAGTTTGTAGTAATAATCATCTAGTATCTGAGTTGACTGAAGGCCCACTCTATGAGATGGAACCCATAACTGACACTGTTTGACCAAGAACCTGAGACTAGATAGCCCATGGACCAAGGATAAAACCAAATACTACTGTTCTAAACAAACCACAGACAAAAACAATAAAATGTAGCAATAAAATGACTCCTAATGACATTTTGCAATACTCATAACTTAGTGCCATGCTTAGCTGTCATCAGGGAAGCTTCTACCTACAGTATATGGGAGCAAATACAGATACCAACAGCCAGACATTGTGCAGAAAGTTTGTGACCATGGAATATTCAGTCCTAAATGGAATGTCCTGATCAAATCCTCCCCCTCAGGGCTCAGGGAACCTTATGGAAGAGATGGTGGAAAGTGTGTAATAGCCAGAATAGATGGAGGACACCAAACAAATAAGGTCCTTTAAATCAATACGATAGAGAATGAACTCCCAGAGACTGAGGGTGGCATTCCCAGTGACTGCATGGTTCTGCACAAGATAGGGTCTAGAGCTGAAAAGAGAAGTGGACACATGCCCCACTCCCTGCAACCCAGTAGCAATCTCCAACTGACAGCCACTTGCAAATAAAAAATTAGTTTTCTCCAAAGGAGTCTCATTGGGGAAACAAACTGCTCTTAAGGGTAGGTTGACTGCCTAGCCCTAGATGGCCAATGGAAAACGAACTCAACTACATCTTTGGAGGTGTCGTGTCTCATGATGTTGTGTTAAGGCTTTTTCCTTTTTTTATTTTATAAAATTGTATCTTATCATTTATAAAGCTTTTTTATTCTTATATATGTTTTTTATTATTTGCTTTTACCCTTTGCATAGATTTTATAGCTTCTGATTTATTGTTCTTATGAGATTCCTTAGTATACAAATGAATGGCTCTCTCTTTCATGTGCTTTCTCTTGGGCTCTCTTCCTTTATTTTGTCCAATTCCAATTTTTGTTTTACCTTATTGTATTTTATTTTATTACTAACCCTTAGATGCCTGGTTATTTCATAATGAGAGACAGAAAGGGGTGGATCAGGAAGGGAAGACAAGTTGGGAGCAAGTGAGAGGAGTAGAGGGTGGGAAAACCAATCAGAATATACTATCTGAGGAAAAAAAATCTATTTTCAATGACAAGAAAATAAAGTGCATAAATAGCAAAATAATGGTGAAAATATGCTGGTAATCTATTGATGAACAGAATTTCTAAAAGTCAATATCTTCATGTACTTTTAAATTTAGTGCGGTATTTATTTATTTTTTTTTAGCATTCATATATTGAAACTCTACCCCCTATACCTCTGCGTATGATTACATTTGTAGATAAGGACTACAACAATGTTATCAAATTAAATTGATGCCATAAATATGAGCTCTGATTTAATCAGAATTGTTTGTTTATAAAAGGAAATTTGACACAGAATAAGACACAGGCTGGTACAGGCCCACAGAGTGATCACCATGTAAGGAGTCAACAAGAAGGTAGCTAACCATGAGTCAACTAGAGAGGCTTCAGGAGGAACCAAGCCCACTGGTACCTTGCTCTTAGAACTTCAGTCTTCACAACCTTGGGTACAGACACTACTGTTGTTTAAAGCACCTGGTCTGTATTATTTTTTCTACTGTAGTCCCTATTAAGCTAACATGGAGCAAGAAGATGCAACATGTTGTCATAAAAGTCAAGGCAAAGGGAAACAAACAGTGATACTATAAAGATATTTATGCCTTTGGTGAACCTTATCAGAACAAAACAGAAATAGTACATTCTGTAAAGCAGCATCTACTAAGACAGGAAAACAAGGGACAAACCACAGAAGACCCATGGGACCATCTGAGAATATCTATCTTTCTCTAGAGAACAATAGAAAGATACCAAATTCTTTTCTTTATTATATTTTAATTACCATACACAGTAGCAGGTTTCCTTGTGGAAGTCTCACGCATACTTTGTTTGGCACTATGCCTCCTTTCTTCCTCTTTCTCTATTTCCCTTCTCTGCTTGTGTCCTTCCAGTAATCTTTTCTCCACACCTCCCTCCTCATCTCCCTTCCTTAAAATTCTTGTCTCTTCCAAGAGCTACTTCCTAGTTTCACAACCTACATCCATGCAGTCCCACAAAAGTACACATATTTAAAAGTTAGAATCTAAGACTCACATGTGAAAGACAACATGTAGTATTTCTCTTTTTGAGAATGGATTACTTCGTTTAATATATTTTCCTCTTCCATTCATTTTGTTATGACGAAATAAAATTCACATCATTTCATGCATTAATTTATTGCTGCCTGTCACAGTTCCTTGCAATTTTGAATAGTGCCACAATAAATATGGATGTGCAAGTATCCATGCAATAGATATACTCTTGTGTGGATGCCCAGGACTACTATGGGTCATAGGGAAGTTATGTTTTTATTTATTTATTTATTTATTTATTTATTTATTTATTTTTGAGAAACTTCCACCCCAATTTCCATAATGTTTATATTAGCTTTTACTCCACTGGCAGTGAGTAGGGATCTCCTTTTAGTCACCTACTTTCTAGCGTTTGTTGCTCTTTGTCTCTTGATGATAGCCACTATGATAGGGTTGAAACGTATCTCAAAGTTATTTTAATTTGTATTTCCCTAGTGACCAGTGATTTTTATAACTTTTAAAAGTATTTATTTGTCATTTGTATTTCTTCTTTTTGGAACCGTCTTTTAATTTTATTGACCCATTTGTTGATTACCATAGAATTATTTTAAACATAGAATCATCTGATAGTTTTCTATGCCATACAAATAATTGACCTGTAGTGCTTGCAATAAATTATGATGGGCCTGGATTGCCAGTGATGCTGCTTGTTGTGTGTAATTTATAATCATAATTTTAGTAAGATTTATAGTATCTTAAGCATCATCATTCATTTTCCTTATGGTACTAGTATTAAGTCCAAGGTCATGTATATCTTAAACAAATGCTTTACCAATGAATTATATTCTTAGTCGACATTTATATTTAAAAATCACCATTTTGCTGTTTTTTTGGACTATTTTGCTTTTATTTAAATTAATTTTGGGAGAATTTCACACATGAGTACTGTATTTATATCATTACTTATTCTTTATTTCTCCCTCTGATTCCTCTCATTCCTTCTATTACCATGATTATCATTTAGACAAAGTCTAACTATATAGCACTGGCTTTCCTGGACCTTGCTATATAGACCAGCTTGGCTTTAAACTGACAGAGATCCACCTTCCTCTGCTTCCTCAATACTGTAAATCTGCTTTACTAGTTATATTAAATAGGTATCTTCTTAGCCAGAGATGCTGAAAATATGACTTGAGTACATCATATTGTCAAACAACATAAATGAATTTTCCTTTTTGATATAATTTGAGATCACTTGACAAAAATCATTGCAAATATTTAGTAATTTACTAATCTATATAGATATGGAAATGTAAAACTTCTAATGAATACTGTTTCGTTTGAAGTAATTTATGTCTTCCAGATTCAATTTATATCACTTCTTCCTTACAGAGACTGAACTAAATCACGTTCTATAGTGGTATTCTATTTGTACTGAAATGTGATTTTATTTGTATGTTAATAAATAAAGTTGCCTAGGGGTCAGAGCTATTAGCAAACCATAGCGAAAGCCAGGGCGGTGGTGGTGCACACCTTTAATCCCAGCACTTGGTAAGCAGAACTAGGTAGATCTCTGTGTGTTCAAGGATACAGCCAGCATTGGAGACACACGCCTTTAATCTCAATACCAACCATAGAAGACCTGGAGTGACCTACAGATAGGCAGTGATGAGACGGTCATGTGGTTGGGTTTACAACCAATGAGAAGGAAGAACAAGAACTCTTTATAAGACAAATGCACAGGAAGTAGCTCCCTTTTCGGAGAGGTCTCTTGGCGGAAGAAGCTGACTGACGGCAGGTGGTAAGGCTCCTAGCTCTGACCTCTTGGGCTTTTATCTTTACCTTGGCTCTGTGTTTCTTATTTAATAAGACGGTTGGTTACACCTACAATGTTCAATTCATTAGAACAATAGACATTATTAAATTCGTCAGAGGAGAACTATATGCCAAAGCCTGGCATTGAGGTAAAAGACACAGTTGTCTTTTCGTATTTATGGGTTTCAAATCAATGAGTTAAATTAAACAGGGATAGAAAACATTTCCAAACTGACTGGAGGTAGAGAACAATGGTAGCAAGCAAAAAGCCCTGGACTGTTTGTTTGTGTGTGTGCGTGTGTGTATGTGTGTGTGTGTGTGTGTGTGTGTGTGTGTACGTGTGTGTGCACGCACGCATGAGCATGTGTGTACTATTTAAATAGAATTTTCACTGTGTTAGATAAGTTCGGGAATACTGTATTTTGTTTTACCATTCCCCAATACTCTTTGTTTTCATAAATTCAGTTTTTTTTTTTTTTTTTTTTTTTTTTTTAGTCCTGACTTGGTACATGTTTCCCAACAACTTGCTCCTATTTTATGGCTATGCCGTATTTTGGTAATTCTTATAATAGTTTAAAGAGTTCAGTATTATTAGATATAGCTTTGATCCATGATATTTGATATTACTAGTGTAATCGTGCTAGGATGCTACGAATTGTGCCCATATGAAACAGTTAATCCATAAACATATATCGTCTGAATCCCCAACCTACATTCTAGTCCCTCATGTCTTTACCTTTACCAACACTCCATGAACAATTCTGAAATTAGACATGTTAATAACCCCCCAGTAGCCTAACAGTGCAAGTGAAAAGGAGGGTCATGTATCTCTCATTTTAAACCAAAATCTCGAAAACAAATGAAGGTTGGAAAGGAAGACAAACTGAAAGCAACAGTAGATCAGGAACGAATCCTCACGCATTGAATGATGGAAAACAATGACAATACAAACCCAAAACCTCAAAACAAATCGAGCCAAACAAAGCTTCTGCTTTGGGAAGAACACAAGAGAGACAAGGAAGTGAAGCCGCCCAGTAGCTGATAGGGAAGGTAGTAAGTAGTCTAGAGAAAGAAAGGAACCAGCTACAACATTGCCTTAGGGTGAAGCATGGTTCATAACAGAGTCTCACTTCTCTGGGAAGGGAGACAGAGGTGGGGGGCGGGAAGCAGATGAAGAGAATGGGGAAAGGAGAAGAGTTGTTTTTTTTTTTGTTTGTTTTTTGCTTTTTGTTTTTCTTTTTTTGGTGAGGTTTAACCATCTCCCTAACAGAAATGAGAGCACTGATGTAGAAAATGTATTGTGTCATCCAGAGATATGACTTAAGTTCTGAACAGGGATGCACACCTACCTATAATCCCAGCATTAGGGAGGCTGAGGCAGGAGAATCACGAGTTTGAGGAAAGGCTTGGCTATGTAGTGAGCCCTTCTCAAAGAACAATACCATCTAAAGAAAAAACCCAAATATATGAAGGATCCAACAATATAGAAATATAAAATTACAAGCTTAAGAGATGAAAATTGACAGTCATCAACCTCTAAAGATTAACTGCTAACATTGGCTATCTACTTTACAACCAGCTCCTCTGTCAACAGCCAGGGGTTAACTTTTAACCCCCTTGCTCCTTATAGCCAAAAACTGCCTGGACCAAAGTTAACTTTAATAGTTGTTTCTACATGACTTCTATCATGTATCCCATACCTGATGTTCCTATATGACTCCTAGCATGTACCCCTTGCCTGATAAAAGGGGACCAGTACCTGACTCCATTGCCACAGCCTCAGAATTCCAATATTGGCTGTGGTCTCAGCTAACTGATAAGCTTTTGTACCCAGTGGGGGGTTATTTTTTTAATTTTTAATTTTTATTTTTCTGGAATGAAGTTTGCTTCTGGTTTAATAGATTTTCGTGGTCTGTCCCCGATTATTGGGAGACCCTTGACCCAACAAAAAGACATGACTGAGACTGATCATGAATACTACCTTAAAACAAGTGATCAGTGGAGACAAGACAGTAGCACACCCCATTATATTAGAAGAATTCAGAGCTTTCCTAGCTAGAGTGGAAACAACTGCAACATACTTCTCACTATAATTAGATGAAGTCAGAGCTTTCTTAGCTAGAGTAGAACTTAAAACTTTAAACTTCAAAATACAGGTTGACTCTTTTCAGGATTTAACACAGCTGTGACTTGCAGTAAGAGCCAAAGATAATTTATTGTTGCAAAATGTCCAAGGATTTTAAGGATTGTGCTTACTCTGATGTACCTGCATTTTAAACTGAGAAAAACAAAGCCTGTATATTAACACATCTGCTATGTCGAGCATTATGGGTGAACCAATATTTTAAGTTCATTTTTGAACTCCTAAATGAGGAAAAAGAAGATTCCTTTCAAAATATTATTTTGTTCAGTGACAATGAACCTAGACACTCAAGAGAGCTGATATAAATGTGAACTGCTACTCATTACATTTTCATTCCTGTTGACACCACAACCTTCACTCTGCAACCTGTGAATCAAAGGCCAGGCTTAACTCTTAAGTCT
This sequence comes from Peromyscus aztecus, assembly GCA_902168405.1. Classification (NCBI taxonomy): domain Eukaryota; kingdom Metazoa; phylum Chordata; class Mammalia; order Rodentia; family Cricetidae; genus Peromyscus; species Peromyscus aztecus. Next base: position 43,866 of record CABHPQ010000459.1, read on the forward strand.
CATTATGTGAGAGATGTATTTCATAATATAGGTAAAAATTCCACTGTACAAATTAAAGGCAAAGCCTGCTGTAAAATAGCTACTGTTCTAGATGTTGTTATGGATATTTGCGATTTCTAAGGGACAGTAAACATATCAGTATTGACATGAGTTTGGAAGATGTTGACTCTGACTCTCGTGAGTGAATGTGGGTCCTTAGACAGTGGAGAACTATCTGCACATGGAGTAGAAGGACCAAGAGAATTAGCAGTAGAAGCGGAGCCTACATGTCTGACTGTACTGGTATTGTGTCAACTGTGATTCTTTAACAGAATGAGATCTGTATGAATGATCAATCACGTTGACGTTTTGAGGAGGAATCTACTTCCAGTGAAGATGCTGTGACCATCACTGAAATGGCCTCAGAGGATTTGATCATCACACAAAGTTAGTTAATAAAGCAGCAGGGGAATTCAGTTCTGCTACGAGAAAAATTACTACAAACAATATTGAATAACACAGAGGAATGTTTTGTGAAAGGAAGAGCCACTTGACGCAGCAGTACCTATCATTGCTTTAATTTCAATTGTCACAGCCACCTAAACCTACACCTATCATGAGTAAGCATCAACATCAAGGCAAGACCTTCTCCAGTACAAACAATCTGTCCAGCTTTCCATTAGCCTTTTTCTTAGCAACAAAGGGTTTTTCCTTCCATTAAAATATATTACTTGTATAAAATAATGGGTTTGTTATGACAATTTAGTACAGGTATATAATGCATTTTGATCACATTCAGTCCTCATTACTTTGTCCAAGCTTTTCACTTCTTCTGCCTTCGTATCTTCCTAAACCATGCCTTTTTTTGACTCCAGTGTATTTTTAAAATAATTACTTATTTAATCTTGTGTGTATGTGTGCCTGAGTATATGTTTGTGAACCATATGCATACAGGAGCCTGAGAAGGTCAGATTCCCTGGAACTGGAGTTATAAACAGTTGTGAGCTGCTATGTGAGTGCTAGGCATCAAACCCAGGTACTCTGCAAAAGCAAAAAATGCTCTTAACCACTGAGCCATCTCTCCATCCTTGTAATATCTTTTTAACATTAAAGAGTCTACCTTTGACATAAACCAAACAATGCTTGTGTTTCAGAATCAGGCCTATTTCACTTAACAAGGTCATTTACAGTTCTATCTATTCCTGAAATAATAATCTTCTGCATCATCGATGAATAATGTTACACTGTGTATATTTATCACATCTTCTTTTCCTACTTACTCATCAATGTGAATCAAGGTTAATTTCCTAACTTAGCTAACATATCTCCACTGCATGAAGGTTTTGACTCATTTTGGTATATACCTGAGTGACGTATATGAATTATGATTCAATTATATTTCTTAGATTTGTAAGAAACCTCCATACAGATTTCCTCATTACATGGGCTAATTGACACTACCCTAAGCATTGCTTTAGGATTTCTTTTCCCCCCAAGGTTTTAACATTTATTGTAGGGTCATGAGTCATTTTTTTTTTTCCTCTGAGGTGTAAGCAGGTCAGATCAGAAAGGACCATTTGGTGGCTCAGCCTTCTCTTACATTTTTGCAAGTTTATAGGGGCTACTATGACCACTGTTAGGCCGAGTTCTTACCAGTGTTTTCTATATACAAATGTGTCGAGTGAAGTACCAGTCCTCAAGCTGTCCTACCAGAGGAGAATATGGATTGCCCTGTTCAACACCACTGTATACTGAAGATAATCTTCTAGCACGTGTTAGGATTTGAGAAATGCAGCAGTAGTTACATTTTAACCAAATATCTCTCTGGTCCTGACAGTGTACAAATTAGTCCCCCAAAAGCAATCTGCACTGTGTTGGGGATGAGGCATAAGCACTGAGAAATCACGGTTGCCATGGACACAGTCATCTCTGTTGAGCCTTCAGGTCATATCCACATGCACACAGCTCATCTTGTTCCTGCTCCCACAAGTCAGGCTTACATTCCCAAATAAAAACAGCCTCTGTTTTTCTCTACAGCACAGCCCACTTCCCATCACATAGAGCAGCATCTCTGCACCTGTGTCCTTCACAACCAAGTTTCTGGTCCCACACGGATTCTTAGCATGGTCAGTCACCTTAACAGTGAAGAGGAGAAGGCTTTGAAATATTTACATGAAGGTTTTCCCTTCCACATTGCCAAAATGATTATTTGTAATACCTTTCAAGATTATTTTGAACCCATAACACTAGTAAGTAACCTCCAATATCTGCTTGCCACACAATTATAGATCTTAAATATATTTTTATAGCATGTGGAATTGTATATCTATGGGGTTTCCTGAGCCTTCTCTTTGCTGTTTTGTTTAAATCCTCACTGAGGTGGATCTTTTCTTTTTTCTGTCATGTAGCCTACTGGCTACAGTTTGGATCCTTTGTTTCTTTAACACTCTTAATCATGAGCATTTGGGAATATGATCTGCATATTTCTACTATGTACTGCTGCTCTCCTGCATCATCCCAGGCCACCCCCTTTTGCAACCCTGAACCTGTTTTGTTTTAGAATTATGAAGCTGCAGCAAAGTGCTGGGTATTTCTTAACTGACATTTTACCTCTTATATTTAACATTAAACATTTACATATTGGATACAATTAAGCTTCAAATAGGTGCCATTAGTTTTCTAATCATACTTGTTATTTCTGACATTTCTACTATGCATTCTTGTGATTCTGGCAATCTAAAACAAAACTTAGAAAATGTGGCTTATCATATGCTGTTGAAAAATAAATGGAACAGATGCTAAATCATAAAAAGACTAATTAAGTGTGTTCGTTTTAGATGCCAAATTCTCTCTGTCTCAAAAAAAATCAGCAAATACCATAATAGATATATCTTGAGCAGCAGTTTTCAACATTTGGTTCACGACCCTTGAGGGGGAGTGCTGAAGGACTCTTTCACAGGGGTCACATATGAGATATCCTGTATATCAGATATTTACATTATGACTTATAAACAGTAGCAAAATTACAGTTAGGAAGTAGCAACAAAATGAAAATAATTTTAACATTGGGGTCACCACAATATGAGGATCTGCATTAAAGGGTCACAGCATTAGGAAGATTGAGAACCACTGCTCTTGATTAATAGGGTTACTGTAAATAAAAAAAATTACTACTCAATAGAAGGGACAAAGAATAGAAACATGAACATGAAAATGTTCTATAGTCTTCAAAAGATCAAACACGATTTGATATGGGAAAGAATACATTATTATACATTATTTCAAGAGAGCTGCATGCTATATATGACAGGTGAACAGCTTAGCTGTGCTATGGCAGTGGAGTAGGTTAACAGCACACCAAAGAAATTGCCCAGCATGTGAGTTAAAAGGTTTATTAAAGCTTCCTAAGGGAGAGGGAGAGAGCTTGGAACTAAGAGCAAAGCTAATAGACTGGGCGGGAATCTCACAGAGGCCTGTGGCAGACACCATGCCAGACCTGATGGCCAGAGTTGCACACACACACACACACACACACACACACACACCCCTAGTTTGAGCAGTGCTTCATCTCTCTGGAGGGCTGCTAAGATCCAGTGGCCTCCACTACTTGTATTGTCCACAGAGGAGTTCCATTACTGTGTTGTTTACCACAAGGAGAGCATGTCTTAGCAGTAACATCATTCACTTACCTTTGTCCTTATATGAACACAGTTCCAAGGAGGAGCTCACATATGTGCAGGAAGCAAGAAACCTCTGCTGATAATACTAGCGTGTTCCATTCTCACTATACTTGTGATTTTATCTGAGCATTTTATGTTGGGCGCACCTACCTCACTTGTATTGAACCCTCCCAGATGTGTGTAAATCTTCTATCATTCCGTCAATCTGATAAATAAATTTAACCACAAGTTCTGGCTACTATGAATAGAGCACCAGTGAACATGGTTGAGGAAGTGTCTTTCTGGTAGGATGAGTGTCCTTTGGGTATATGCCCTAGATTTTGAGGAGGATCTGTTGAGGAACTATCACATTGATTTCAATAGTGGCTGCCAAGATTGCACTCCCACCAGCAACAAATGAGTGGTCCCCTTATTCCACATCCTCCCCAGTATGAGCTGTCACTTGTTTTGTTGATCTTAGATATTCTGACAGATGTGAGATGAAATCTCAAAGTGGTTTTAATTTGCATTTCTGTGGTGACTAAGGATGTTGAACATTTCTTTAAGTGTTTCTCTGTCATTTGAGTTTCTTCTTTCAAGAATTCTGTTTAGATCTATAACCTATTATTCATTCTGGCATTTGTTTTCTTGGTGTTCAGTTTCTTTAGTTGTTTATATATTGTGGATATTAATCTACTATTGGATGTGTAGTTGGTAAAAACAAAACAAAACAAAACAAAACTTTTCCCATTCTGTCGGTTGCCACTTTGTCTGAATGATGGTGTCCTTTGCAGTAAGAAGTTTTTCCGTTTCATGAGATTTCATTTATTAAAAGTTGATCTTAGTACCTGTGATAGTAATGTTCTTTTTTGTTTGTTTGTTTGTTTTTCTTTGTTTTTCAAGACAGGGTTTCTCTGTATAGTTTTGCGCCTTTCCTGGAACTCACTTTGTAGACCAGGTTGGCCTTGAACTCACAGAGATCCGCCTGGCTCTGCCTCCCAAGTGCTGGGATTAAAGGCATGAGCCACTACCGCCCAGCTGATAGCAATGTTCTGTTCAGAAAGTCTCTTCCTTTGTCAATGAGTTCAAGGCTATTCCCCACTTACTTTTTTATCAATTTCAGTTTACCTAGTTTTATGTTGAAGTCTTTGATCCATTTGGATTTGAGTTTTGTGCAGGGCAATAAGTATGGATCTATTTGAATTCTTCTATATGCAGATGTCCAAATTGAGCAGCACAATTTGTTGAAGATCTTGTTTTTTTTTCCAGTGTGAATGTTTTGTTTCATTATCGAAATCAGGTGTCCATACATTTGTGGGTTCATGTCTAGGCCTTCAATTCAATTCCATTGGTCAACAGGTCTGTTTTTGTGCCAATATCATGGTCTTTTTTATTCTCTTTTTTATTATTATAGCTCTATAAGGCAACTTGAAATCAGAGATCGTAAGACCTCAAGCAGCTCTTTTATTATTCAGGAGTGTTTTAGCAATTATGGTGTGTGTGTGTGTGTGTGTGTGTGTGTGTGTGTGTGTGTGTGTGTTTCCATATGAACTATAATTGTCCTTTTAAGATCTTTGAAGAATTGTATTGGAATCCTGATAGTGATTGCATTGGATCTGTAGATTGCTTTTAGTATGATGATTGATATTACTATATTAATCCTACCAATCCTTGGTCAGTAAAGATCTTTCCATCATCTGATATGTTCTTTAATTTCTTCAATGTATTACTGTATTACGTTTTTTTTTTTTTTAAACCATTCAAGTCTTCAACTGACTTGGTTAGTTACCCAAAGAGAGTTTATATTTTTGAGGCTATTTTGAAAGGTGTTGTTTCCCCAATTTCTTTCTCAGTTCATTGTTCATCTGTATATAAGGGTGCTACTGACTTTTGTGTGTTAGTTTATATACTACTATTTTGCTGAAAGTTCTTATCAACAGTAGGAGTTTCCCAGCAGAATTGTTTGGGTCACCTATGTATACTATCACACCATCTACAAATAACAATACTTTGACTTCTTCCATGTCAGTTTGTATCAGTTTTATCTCCTTCAGTTGTCTTACTGCTCTAGCTAAGACTTTGAGTATTATATTAATAGGCATGGAAAAAGCAGACAACCTTTCCTTGTTTCTGATTTTACTGGACATGCTTTGGGTTTCTTTTCACTTGGATTTATGTTGACTATGGGCTTTCTATAAATTATCTTTTTTATATTGAGGTATGTATCTTGTATCCCTAATTTCTCTAGGACTTTTCTTATAAAGGAGTGTTGGATTTTGTCAGCAGCCATTTAAACATCTAATGAGATGCTATGATTTTTTGTCTTTCAATTTGTTTATATGGTGGATTACATTTATCAATTTATGATGTTGAACCATACCTGAATCTCTGGGATGAAGCCAACCTGATAATGCTTTATGATCTTTTTAATGCATCCTTTGATTCAATTTGTAAGTATTTTATTGAAAAAATTTACATCTGTGTTCATAAGGGAAGTTGGTCTGTAATTCTTTTTCTTTGTTGGGTCTTTGTCGAGATTGAGCATCAGAGTAATGGTGATCTCATAAGAAGAATTGGGCAATGTTCCTTCTGTTTCTGTTTTATGGAATTATTTGAGGAGTCTTGGCATTAACTCTTCTTTGAAAGTCTGGTAGTATTTTGCACTAAAACCATTTGGCCCTTGGAATTTTTTAGTTGGTTGACTTAATTACTGTTTCTATTTCACAAGAAGTTGAAAGTCTGAGTAAATTTCTTATCTAATCTTAATTTAACTTTGATAAGTGACATTTTTGGAGAAAATTATCCATTTCTTTTATATTTTCTAATTTGCTGGAATACAGGTTTTTAAAGTATAGATTTCCTTGGTGTCTGAGGAATGGGTTGGGCCCATAGGGGGACACTCAGGGTGTACAGAGGAGGTAGGAAGGCAGGATGTTCCACTAGGATCTGTTTAATCCCTTGGTAAAGGAGGCAGAGAGTGAGGACAGGTCACAACTGGTAGTTTGTTGCAGAGCTGGGGATGAGACTGGGGATATGGATATGGAGGAGAGTAGAGAGAGTAAAGATTTGACTCTAGCTTACCTGCTTAACCAGCCTGCTCATTTCTCTGTCAGGTTTTGCTGATGGGTTTCCAGGAAATGCCCACTGGAGTTTGTGGCTTTGAGAACCAGATGAGTGAGGAGGAAGGTGGAAGAACATCTGTCTGATCCATTGCAGATGAGGACAGAAAGAAAGGCAAGGTCACAGCGGGTGATTTGCTATAGAGCTAGAGGCAAGACCAGGGAATTGGATTGGAGGAAAGGAGGGAGAGATGAAGCCTACATCCTTCTCTGGTCACTGTGGCTTAATGATTCTCAGAGTGTCTGCTGGGTTTGAGGGCTGAAACAACTGGATGATTGAGCAGGAAGGTTGGAAAGGATTTGTGTGATCCCCTGGAAATGGGGGCAATGAAAGAGGGGAGGCTTCATCAGGTGGTCTGCTACAGAGCTGAGGGTAAAGTCAGGGAACTGGATTTTGAAGAGAGAACGATGAGGTGTAGATCTGCAGTCAGCCTGCCTGCTTCCCTGGCCCATGTGCCCCTGCAGGTTCCCAGGACTATTTCTCCCTTTATATGAGAATTCAAGTAACACTTTTGACTGCTTGGATGAATGTTGCAAATAATTCATTAATAGGGATGTTACCACAGAGAGAACAGAATCTTACAATTCAAGTCTCTATGCATAATTGAAAAGGTGAACTCTACAGGCATTAGGATTGGTGTTTGTATGAATGCACGTATGTCTTTAGTGCATATACAGATCTTTGATTGGCATGTGCCCTTTAATTTGTGCTGTATTGTACTCTTTTTCTTTGGTTTAGAGCCTCTAGACTCTTTTAGTTTTACATTAGCATGCACAAACTTCTAAAAAGCAGAGTATAAATAATGGTGAGAAAGAAGGTGATAATCAAAGAATAAAGATTAACAAAGACAGTGTGTGGTCATCTACTCTGAAGTCCCTGTACTACTGCAGCATTCTACATAAGATTGTTTTAAAGTGTCATATTCTGTCAATAGGCGTGGTCTTGGGGCTGAAGAGATGGCTCAGTGGTTAAGAAAACTTCCTGCTCTTGTAGAGGACCCGAGTTTCATTACCAGTATCCAAATCCTGAGGCTCATAATTCCATGTAACTATGGTATCAGTGGGTCCAATGACTTCTTCTGACCTCTGTGGGCACCTGCACACGTGCACCTATGCACACACACACACACACACACACACACACACTCACACACAGAATGTGGTGATATTTTAATTGTGCTGAAATGTGATTTTATTTGTATGTTAATAAAGTTTGCCTGGGGATCAGAGGCCACATAGGGAGGTCACATAGTGAGCCATAAGCAGAAGTCCAGTGGTGGCAGCATACGCCCTTAATCTGATCACATGGCAGGCAGAGTCTATGTGTGGTCAAGGACACAGTCAAGTGTAGTGACATGAGCCTTTAATCCCAGTATCAACCATAGAGACCTGGAAGTCTGTATAGACAGGCAGTGACGAGGAAGTCATGTGGCTGGGCTTAGAGCCAATGAGAAGGCGGAACAGAAAGGCAATAAAAACACAAGTCAGACAGGAAGAAGCTCTCTCTAGGGAAG